>LOEQ01014562.1:0-17715 GCA_001685075.1 Bramus lutescens | reverse complement strand
GAATAATGACAAGCTTTTTAAAATGTAAATGTTCAGTATAAATGAAAATGTGGTATCAAATATTTTCAATCCATGGGTTTGATCTGTTGACCCGGAGTCTGTGAAAGCAGAGTCCCCAAGGGTTTTGGGAAGGACCTTTTAACATGGTGATTCTATCTGAATAAGATATCAATTATATAGTGTCCTAACTCAACTTGAATACAGTCTTTGCAACAAGAGACCTACTGGAAGGTAAAGGCACATAGAAAAGACAGTGAAGGGACATAGAGAGAAAGTGCACTCTGGGGTCAAGAACATGCTTGTTTGTTTTGGGGTTTATTTCTGTTTTTTTTCAATATTTTTTATTTACTTATTTCTCTTTTATTGAAAATATTTTCTTTTCTCACACACTATATTCTGTTTGTAGTTTTCCTCCATCTACTCTTCCCAGAGGAATAGTTTTAATAAGAAAGCAACCTTTTGATCTTAGATTTCCAGCCTTTAAAATGCTTAGAGAATAAAATTATATTGTTTAATCCCCCTGTGTATGGTGTTCTGTTAAGGCTGACTACAGAATTTACTTTCAGGCTGAGAACTTATAATTCTACTCTAAGTCTTTCAGTGGCAGATTTTCTTTTCTCTTCTTCTTTTCTCATACGCTGCCTCCCCATCCAAGCCTCCTCTCCCTCCACTCCTCCCAGTCACCCCACCCCCACTTACCCTTTTCCCCAGATCCTCTGATTTTTCATTTCCCCTCAGAGAAGAGCAGGACTCCCAGGGAAAATAATGGAGCATGCTAATAGCAAGATGAAATAAATCTAGGCGCAATCCTTCATATCAAGTTTGGATGAGGCAACCCAATAAAAGGAAAAGGGTCCTAAGAACAGGCAATAGAGTCAAAGATACCCCAACTCTCACTGTTAGGACACCCACAAAAATTGCGAGCTAAACAACCCCAAAACATATGTAGAAGACCCAGGGCAGACCTATGCTGTGATTGCTGCTTCAGCCTCTTTAAGACTTCACGAGACCTGCTAAATTGTAGCTTTTACTCAATACAACACAAACAACACTATATAGGAGACTCTAAAGGGGAAATGACAGGGAAAAGCTTTTAACCTCACTCCAGCCTTGTATGACAACTGGAAGCAAATGAGGAAACTAAAGCCCACATTCATGTTGCTCACAGGGATTGTCCAGCATCATCTTGCTTGCCTCCTTCAGTTGCTCTTCGGAGGCAGTGTCCTCCATGGTCCTCAGTTCTGTGCTCTTCTTTCTTCATGATTTTATTATAGTCTTTGTTGTCCCATAAAGGATTGCAATTTTGGACATCACTTTACTCCTTTTTCTCAAATTTTCTTTTCATTGATTTTTCTTGGCTCTGTCTACTAAAGTTCTGCTGTTTACACCACCTTATTTATTTTATTGATTTTTTTATTTGGCTATAGTTATCAGTTTAATTCACCCCATATTACTAGAAATAATGTTTTCTGGTACAAAGTCTTTTTGATTGGCTTTGTTATTTTGTGTTTCCTCAACAGGGCCTTGCAATATAGTGCAGGCTGATTTTTTTTCTCTTTATCTTCCAACCTCAGAGATCACAGACAGACATGTGTTATTGTTATATAATGCCTGGCTCTGGCGCAAAGTTTTAATGTGGTTTCACCATGACACTTAAAAATTCTATGCTTTATAGCAGATGTTGGGAAAATACATTATTGTTAGTTACCCAACCTATCAGCAGAATTAGAAAACCAGTTAGCACATCCTGACCAGACCTGTGGTTAAATGAAGCAGCCGGAACATCTACTAGTTCGCCAAAACCTCAGACCTGGTCCTTATGATCATGGCTTTTTCTCAGTTAGCATAAGATATGCAAGTAACACTGTAGGGTCATAAGATCTTGGGTTAGTGTTGCTTTAGATTTGATTTAGATTTAGATTTGAATAGTAACAAAGGAAAGTTTGAAACAGATTGGTGTTTGGAAGTAACAACCCATTAAGAGACCATGGCTGTATCAGCAGACATTCAATGCATTAAATGCTACAAGAAAGAGAAAAAGGGTTTCTCATTGCAGCAAAAAAGAAAATTAACAACAAAAGACTATTGATAAGTAATGATTAGGTAAGTGACTTAACAGGTGGGAAATTAGTAACTGCTCAACTTTATGCTTTTCTGTGAAAGTTTCCGAAACAAAGTTGAATCCAATACGGTTAAAGCAAAAGTCAGAGCACGTGTTGTCTTTTCCCATGTTTACTTTAAATATAACTTTTAGATGCCAAGAAACAGACAGAAAATGCAGAGTTCTGAAGTAAATAATGTAGAGCAGAGAATAATTGTTCAAGTGAATAGGTGTGGAGGCTAGCACAGGCCAAGGCCAACACTGGTCTTAGCTAAAGACATGGGTCATTTCAGGAGCCCTGCCATTTCTTCAGTAATGGACACACTTTTGCATTAATGGTGCCATTCATTACCATTCTCAGCTACAAGACAATTTACAGAGGTATTCTCAGGAGGAAATGATGCTATTCAACAAGCTTCCCAGTCTATGAATGTTATCTTCTACCAAGGTAAAAATCAATGTGTTTAAGGATTCTGTGGATGAAGGTATAGATTTTAGCTTTTATGGGGAAATTCAAACTAAGTACTCAAAGTTCCTAGGGCTGTGATTAATCCTTTGCAGAAGTAAGCTTTCATTTGCTCTGTGGCTCTGCTTGTGTTCACTTCTCCAACAATAAAGAGTATAATTAAAAAGGAGTGCTATCTTTGCTGAGTGCTATTCCCTGCATTCATGTCATGACAGGGGATGTTGAGAAAGCCCAGTGGAAACACATAGTCTTCAACATAGTGGCAATCAAAGCAGCCATAGCAGCAAAAAATAGTCTTTGAAGAAAGCTTTCCATTGTGTCTCTAAAGTTTCCTCATAATCCAATTACAGTCAAACACATTTTCTTGTTTTAAACCATATTTATGAAGACTTCTATTTGCTGCAGAATGGCAATGAACCATGGGAAGTCACCCTTTCAAGAGGGAAGAGTTGTTGTTCTGTGGTAGAGCATGTTAGGATGGCGTGCAACTATTCCCCTATTTTAATGTTATGGTTCTTGTGAGGGAAGAGTGCCTCAGCTATGGTCTACCACCATGGTCAAGGGTCTCTGAGGAAACTTCTGACCTTGTTAACTGGCAGGAACATGAAATTGGCTTTGCCTTTATGCTGTGAGGAATGTCCTCCTGGATAAAGTGTTAGAGGAAGAAATACTCTCTTAGGACTTCCATAGAAGAAGATAAAACAGTCAACCACTCTAGCCTTGGGGAGGTTCAGGCTAGGGTCACAATATGAATGATGAATGAAATATTTTAACTTCGATGGGATGGGATGGGTCATAAGATGAAAATGAACAGGAAATGACTGCTGTGCACAACGAACACATTACCATTACTCCCTCCACACACAGGTGTATGGACATATGGACACACACATAGGCATACACCGAAGATTTCAGAAATACATAGCAGAGACATAACAAAAAAGTGACGAAAAAGACAAGGTGGGGTTCAAGCATGTTAGCTGTGATCTTGCACGCTGGAAACAAATTTCTGTGTTGGGAAGACATGCCTTCCTTCCTTATCTTCCTGGTTCAACTATGTTAGCTGTGGTTTTACATGCTGGAAATAAATTTCTGTGTTGGGAAGACTTGCCTTCCTTATCTTCCTGGCAGAGCTTTCATTTTTAGGCAAGTGATGCCAAATCAGTCACTCAGATTTTTTCTTGTTTAATATATCTTTAGTATCTGGTAACATTGTAATTTGTGTCTGCTATTATAACAAAATACCAGAGATTAGATAGCCTATAAAGACATTTATTCAGCTTATGGTTCTAGAGACTGAGAAGTCCAACACTTGAGTCGATGTTGTTGTATCTTAACATCTCAGAGAACATCATATGGTGAGATAGAGCAAGGATAGGAGTTTATGATTTTCTTACCAAGTCTTTATATTTTCACACAAAGCTCAGCATTAAATAGAATTACAGGTTTACAACATATCCCCTCTGAGAGGACAAATTTGTTTTAGCATTTTGTTTCCTGGGGAGAAAGCTGCAGTGTACTTCTAGACTTATGATGGGTCTGAAAGACTAGGGTGACCTTCAAAAGCTCTATGGAAGTTTTACTCTGAAGGTTTTGGCCAAGTCAGTGTTAAACTTCTGTAGTGGGAAGCTCCCCTTGGCTTTAGAGCTCCAAGGCAGAGACCTTTTAGATGAAAGGAGATTTTGTAGACAGGCTATTTGAAAATCAGCTTCATGCATTTTCACGTTTGAAGTTCAAGCTGTCACACTTAATGGCGTCAAAAAAGTGAAGAATTTTGTAACCTGCTAATTTGCCTGAAATAACAACGCCTGTAATCTGATTGGTTTCCCCAGACTGTTGCCTGGACAGGGTTTATTCCTAATAAGATAATGACACATTGGTACAAAGGTGTGACTACTGTATCCAGCTATGGCAGTGTTGTGAACCTGGGCTCTCCAAACTTCATGAGTCACACAGTCTTCTCTACATCCATTGTCTGTGACTGGCATGCTAGTGTGCCAGGCCTGCCTTCACGTCCCTTATTTTCTTCAGGAAGTAAATCAAGCATAAGTCCTTTCAGATACACTCAAGTGTACTTCTCAACTTCTAACCCTTCTAGAGTTATCACAACAGGTTCTGTCCCAAAGAAAGTGGTGCCACCTCCCTAACTCAGGAAATACTCACTCTAGTATTGGAGAAGACCTATTTAGACTTTAAAAATAGAATAAGGTTTGGATTGTTCCTTACTCTTTTTCTTACATATAGCAGGTACCTTCTAAGACTTTCAAACACACCAACCATATGGACCTCACTGATACCTAAAACTGAGCCAACAAGTCAGCTGCAGATATTAAGCTATTCAAATCAGTTGTGTTCATGTAGATGTGCTTAGAGGATTTTTTATTAGATAACTTACCAGCACAGTTAACTGTGGCTAGTTGAAGAGAATACAAATGCCATTTCAACCATTGATGAAAACACAACAAGAGCAAGCAAATAAGAATCTTCAAATAAATTATCAGATTTGTTCCTTTCAGTAAATTTATTTTCCTCTGAAAGAAGTTACATAATGAGTCAATTTTAGTTCACAACATGATTGGGCTATTTTAGCTTTCAGCTAAGACCCACATTAACAAGCAGTTTACAATCTTAATCATCCCTACATATTTTTAGGAAGGGAAGACAAAAATTTTCAGCGATGACAAGTAGAACAAATAATATTTAAAAATTTAAATCCCTGTACTTTAAAGTAATTTTCACATGATCATTCATAAAAATTAACTGAAAATAATGAATTTATAAAATGTGCATTCCAATCTCTCATCCACATAAAGAACAAGAGAGACCGTTAGGGAAGTGATTAGTGCTATTAAAGAGTTGGATTGTCACTGTTTTCATGGGAAGAAACCGGATGTGATCAAACACAGCTGTGTGCAAAAAAGGGAAGAATAAGGAACATTTAAACTAACAGACTGGGTAATATATCTCACTCCTCAGAAAAATGCTAGAGAAAACTCTTAGTCAGAAAATAAATAATTACATAAAATAAACTATTATTAAACATTAAATGGTCAGTGAGCTACCATAGTTCCGTACAAATTAACTTCTTTAAGAAAATTCACTGACTTAAACTGTAAAATTTTATGTATTTGTAAAAGTTATTTTATGCATTTATTTGTGTGTTTGTTGTACCATGAGGCATGTGTGGAAGTCAAGGAACACCTTGCAGTTTTTGGGTCTTTCATTCCATCATGTGAGTTCCGGGGTTTGAACTCAAGTCTTCAAGTTTAGCAGCAAGTACCTTTAACTTCTGAACCATCTCACTAACCCAAATAAAAACGTTTAAACTGTAGGAACTTAGTGAAAAACAGTCTTAGGTATGCTAATGTCTTTTAGACACAACATCAAAGACAATTTCCACATACACCCAAAGAGGCCAGAATTCATTGTATTAAAATTTCCTACCCTATTAAAGACAGTGTCAAGAGAATGCGAAAAGAAGTAATAGGTCAGAAGAAAATATTTGTGAGAGGTTTGGTAGATGAAAAACTTTCAGATTATAAAACAAAGGACACTTCAAATTCAAGAAAGAAAAATCAAAGAACTTTATACTTAAAAATAATTCATAGTGGAAGCCTGGGTGCTTTAATGATGTGTAGTCTCATTCCATCAATCCAGCCAAGTCCATATAGTTATAGCTATGGGTAAAAGTCATAAAAATGCAATAAAATTTTCAAATAAAAATACAAATTTCAAACTTCCAGTTTTCAATTTTCACTGTGTACATAACTCATCATAAATCCTTGCATCAACAAGTCTAGAATATGGGATACACATACAAAAATCAATGGCATTTTGACAGACATCAACTTACAACTGGAAATCAAGTTTGTTTAAATCCATAAAATAATTTTAATTAAAAATATTAGTAAAACAATTTTGTACGAACAGTACAGTTCTAAAATTGATATGCAAAGACAAAATGAGTTGAATCCTTGAAATTTTATTAAAAGTGAGCTAAAAGTAGAAGGGTATGTGCTACTTGATTTCATAACTATAAACCTATAACAATAGGCTAGGCTGGTATTGGTGAGAAGATGGACAAATAGATCAATGGAACACAATAGATTGTCCAGAAATAGACTACACATGTATGACTATTTGATTTTGACAAAAGTGTGAAAACTCAATGGAGAAAAGACAGCCTTTCAAAAAATGGTTTTAGATCATAGATCAAAATTTGAAATATTTTAAAGAATACATATGAGAATAAAACTTCATGACCCAAGGTTAGCAAGAACTTTGAAACATGATACCTATAGTAGGATCTGCAACCAAAAAAAGAATGATAAATTGTACTATATCAAAACTTTAAATTGTCATCTGCCAAAAAAAGAGAAAAAAAAACAGTGTTAAAATAATCAAAGAGAAAAGAGAGAGGCCAAGGCTGAAGAAATGCATTTGACATCATGTATCCAAGGCTGGTCTGGCTTCTCAAACATATAAAGATTATTTCCAGTTAAACATCAGGAAATACAACTGAAAGCCTGTGATACTACAACAGCATTAAACAGCTTACCAAAGAGCACATTTGGATAATAGCCATATTAAAAAGAAGTCCAATACTATTATTTTTTTTTAAAAATGCAAGTTAAAAATAATGAAATACTTTACACACACCCATTTGAGTGTTTTAAACAAACAGAGGGACACCTTGGGAACATGTGAGTGTGGTTTCAGATCACAAGAAAGCAAATAGGCCCAAACAGTGATAAAGCATGATTTTAGTTGCCTGGTGCTTATAAAAGTTTTGGTTATGCTAGATGAGTACCTTAATATGTGCGCAATATCAATTATGCTAAAATTTATCTTTCTTCTTTGAATGTTACATGCCTTTTATATGTGCTGCATGTGTGTGGGTATGCCTGTGAATGAAGAGATGCAAGATTGATATTGAATGCTTTTCTTTGATCACTTTGTACCTTATACATTAAGCACTGTCTCTTATCGAAGACAGATCTGAAACTCCAAGAGTCGAAGCCAACTTAAACTGTATCGCTACTGGATTTATGAAGTAAGTTTCCATGCCTTCCTGATTTTTATATCTATTTTAGGAGACCCGATCTCCAATCCTCATGCTTAGCACTTCGTTACTGGGCCACTTTTTATACTCCAAAACAAATACCTTTATTTTAATGTACTTTATTGATAAAAATATTTTCTGGGACTTTAGTGACTCTTCACCAGGTGTAAATTTCATTTCCAGAAAGTACTTATTTGCTCTGATCTTCTGTAAGAATCAGTATCTCATCAGCTAATTTTAATATAACTTATTATACTTTATTAATATTAGGAGTATCCACTTATAATTCTAATTATTTTGATTTATTCATCACAACAATTTACTTCTTGAGAAACAAAAGGCCTGCATGATATTTTCTAACACAAAGCTGATTAATTTGTGTGGAATAATATATTCAGCATAGCCACCTTCCTCAATGGTGCTAGTTCAATATTAGTTATAGGTTTCTATAGATCACACATCAACACTTGCTGTTATGTCTTGTCCTTTGATGTTACAGCTATCTCCTTTTTCCCTAAAGCTCTAAGCCAACCTCCACCAGGCTCAGACTTATTTAGATTCCTGTTTTCTCATACTTGTTGAAGACAGGGATTTATCTCTTGATTAGCTTTTATCTTCAGGAAATGTGGTTGATTTGATCTTTTGTTCTGGTTGATGGTTACTTGTCAATTTAATATAAATGAAATGTCTAAGATATTAGTAAGGCACATCCATGAGTGTGTCTATGAGGACATTTGCAGAGACAATGAGATCATTAGGGTTCTGAACTAGTAAATGAATTAATGCCGTAAAGGGTTCATGGCATGATGGAATTTTCATGACAAGGTAAAAGGTCCCCTGAAGCATGTTTTTGGGGGATAAATCTTGTCATGGCTTCTTCCTATATCTCTGTCTCTGCTTCTTGGTTGTCATTGTGAAAACTAACAGTACTGTATTTCCTTCAAAGAAGATTGTTTTTCAGACAGACTATTTGGAATTTATATCGGTGTTATATAAAGCTTTCAATGTGGCTTCAGTTCTTGTCAGCTCTTACATTTTTAGCAAAAGTTCAAGGTTACCCTCACATACCTAGTGTGTTTGGAATGCGTGAAACTCTGTATTAAGATTAAAATAAACTATAAAAATGAATTGAAATGAAATAGTACCAGACAATAACCTGAAAACAAAGAAGAAATGGTGCATATTAGAAAATTTGGTATTTTGATTACAATAAAAAATGAGACCAGCAATATCACCAGCTACAAGATTAATATATAAAAGCCAATTCTCTGCATTATAGCCACTAAAACTCTGGTAGTACCTGGCCTTATGACTGCTTCTCATTCCCACATAACTCACTCTTCACATCAGATGATGTGAGGATCGACTGGACCTCCCTAATTTTTATTCTTTTTACCAATTTGATGAATTATTTAGATTCTAAGGCCTATAAATGGTTCACAAATACAGGATTTGCCTCTCCATTAAGCTTGTTGGGAATTCCATCTTGACCCAAATCTTGCATATTTGTCTTCTGTTTGCTATGATAAGTTCCACCTCCTGCTATTCCCATTTTGTGACCTCTACTGAGCTTTTAAGTTTTACCAACCTGATTTACATGCTGATATAAGCACTCAGACCTTCCAGTGAGTATTCAACAGTGTAAAGCTGGTTTCCCTTGCACCCCAATCCTCCCTTATAGTATCTTAGATGCAGTGCATGGTGAATCCTGAGACACAGATGACCTTCACTCTCTTTGTTTCTCTATTCAGCAAGCTTACTTTGATTAGAAGAAGCTTCAGAAATCACTACAGCTTCCTTCCATGTAAGGAGTACTCCTTAGTAAAGCACTCTATCTCTCATAGACTCCAAGCTCCAGAACGCAGTCGAGAGATATGCACACCACAGTAGAAGCTGGCTATGAAACAGAGAACATTAAATCTCTTCCCCATGAAAACTGACTTCATTACAAGGAAGTGATAAGGCACTAAGCCTATAAGGACACTTAAATCAATGTAATATGTGTTAAAAGTAATTATAAGGAGCCTAGTAGATCTTTTAGTAATATGATAAACCCTCATATTGATTATTTCTGAAGAGGATTGAAGAGATGGACAGCTAAGAAGACTTCCTCTGTGATCAAAATAATCTAAGCACATAGCCTGTATACTATCTTTGTAAAGTAGCCAAAATTTAATTAATTACTCTTTTCAGTAATTTATATGCCTGACCATTGTTAAAAACAAACCAACCATCCTGAAAGCAGTGAGCCAAGCATCTCAGTGCATCAGAAACAAAGACATTTCCAACAAGCACATTATCATCTGACAAAGCTTTCTGTTAGGTAACTAATAGCAGAATGGAAAACATGCAGAGAGCCCCTGAAGCCCACACAGAGGTTGTGAGCTAGTGACATAGATTTGGGGAGAGAGTCCTCACACCTAATTGGTACATCTCATGAACTATCTTTGAAGCAACCCATGAATTTTTAATATGCCACCACATGTGCCTGTGTACTGCCTTATGATCCACCTCTTTGGCCACTTATGGGCTGCTATGTCCCTCTCACACATGGCAGCATAAACCTCTCAGCCTGTGTGAGAGATGTTAGTGAGAGAGTCTTGTGTAACTCTAGGCTTCTTTGATTTCAAGACAGCAAAGGTCCACAGAACAGTATCCCACAACATCAGTTCAAGGCAAGAAAGAAGGTTGGAAGAGTTGGCTATTTGTATGTAACTAAATGAATTTAAGATTTTTTGTAATAGATCACACAAAATTGAAATAAAACTGAATAAGAGATCTAATATATAAGCTAAAATATGAATTAAAGAGAAACAAGAAATTTGGGATTCAATGCATTTCAGGAACACTCGCACAGAAGCTGTTCTCCATCATAGGTAGGCAGATTCCACTGAGAAGTACTGATGTATTGCCTCACTGGTAAGATACTATGGCCCTATAATTGGTAAATAGGTGGAGGAGAACCTTGAATACTTGAGCATCCCTGTCTGGACTGGAACCATCATTCCTGAGCTGGAGTGGGAAGTCAACAGCTGGGCCAACATTCCCATGAGAACTGACACCCTCTGACTATCAAGTGTTAGTTGGCTTTCTCAGGTAAATATTCTGTATTTGTTATCTGTTCTTGGAGACATTTTTCAGGGACATTCAAAGCTTATGTTCCTTGCTTTGTGTGGATATCAGTATCTTTTTCTTTGGGGGAAAGTTGAACATCAAGAGAAAAAAGGCCATGTTTCAAGAATTATGTTCTTTCCCTTTCTCCATTCTGATATTGCTCCAAAGTACAGAAGAACAAAATTCAAATTTTATTAATGTGCGAAAACTTTTCCAAAAAATCTTTCCTTCACTATATTAAAACTGGAACTTATGGTAAGGACTAAAATCCAACTCATTATCCTCAGACCATAAGTCTGATTCTATGAAAATCCTCCATGGCATATGAATTCTGCATGAATAATTTTATGCCTCTTTCACTTTGACCTTTGGCTAAATTAAACAAAGCAATCATAAGATTTACAAATGAGAAACTTAAGAACTATAGAATGATTAAAATTTGAAATACATAACATAACCTTTCATAATAAAAATGAATGTTTTACTAATTTTTATCTCAAAAGCATGTTGATCAAATGCATGTTATAACTAAGAAATATAAGGGAATCTAATTAATATGTGCCTGAATGAAGACAGTTACAACAATGAACCCCGAGATCATACAAGCTAATGCAGCATAGGGAAATTTTCACTACATTTTGTAATTGTGTCTCGTTGTTGGCAAACATTTGAAATGGTATTTTCCTCAGTTGTTTGTAAAGACATTATGATTTGCCATTTGAAGTATTCTTCATTGTGTTATTCTGTGCAGACAAATTCAAAATAACTTTTGCATATGCCTTGCTGTGTTCATCATCAAGATCTGGATTACTTATGCTAATAGAGTTTGCACTTTGTCCGAGTGTATATGTTGACAAGGACTAACATGAATGCTCACACTAGACATATGTGTACTGACAATCATGTGTGACTAAACCACCGCAACTTCAAAATGTGGGACTGGATCACAATAAGGACTTAGTATTTCTTAAAACACATACTAAGTATATACTTACAAACCTTATAAGTTATGGGGGTATTATGTTAATATGACATATGTTTGGGGTATACCTAAGCCATGACACATGTGCGGAGGTCAGAGGATAACTTTGTGGAGGCGGTCATCTCTTTCCTATTTTATATAGGCTCCAGGGATTGAACTCAGGGTTTCAAGATCCCTGGTAGGTACTTGTATCTGCTGAGCATCTTCCTGGCATAGCACCAAACTTTTGACTTATTATATGACATAATCGGTATCACCTGTAAAGAAATGCAGCACCACTGACAGAAAAATTTTTAATACATTATATGTTAAATAGGTATAATATAAATCAATACATATTTACAGTTAAATTTATGTGTGCGTGTGATAGTGTGATGTCCAAAAACAGTAGTTAGTGTTCATGTTAGGAGAAGTAATAGCTGCCATCATGTGCCAACTAGATTGTGGAGGTGTGTGTAAATAGAACAGAAGGGGAGAGAAGGTCCATTATACAGGATTTGAACTATGCAAATGGGAATTCCATAGTATATTCAAGAACAATTTGTTATTAGCATAATTATAAGCATAAAATCAATAAAAAGTACATTTCATTGGTTGTAATGAAATACAATTCACTAGATATAAAAAAATAGAAAGTATACAATCTTACATACTCAAAAAATAGAATACAGGACAGAACACAATTTCTGGACTCCATACAGCAATTGGAATCATTCAGTCACATCAACTGTAGTTGACTGCATTGGGTTCATATAAGACCAGTCTGTTAAAAAAAAATCAGTCAAGTGAGAGGGTGGGGATTTAAGGTCTTACTGTTCCCTCTAAATAATTGGCTATGCATACATTCTAATAAACAAAAGCACTGTCTTTAGTTAAATTGCATACCCTCTGCAAAGTCCATCAGTCTTCAGTGGGTATCGTCAAACCCATGGTCACCTAGATAACCTTGCCAAAACTCTTTGGGTTACAAAACAAACTGAGTAGACATGAATGAGGATTGTGGATAGTGGGTGAAGGCAGACAAGGAAGTCAGGGAGGGAGGTGTCCAGAGTGGTCAGTATACAGAAATTTTAAAATATGGAACATTAAAAAAAATAAGCAATGATTAAACATGAATAGATATGTTTCTATTATATATTTACATTTGACTAGTATTTAAAAAATAGAAATGTAATATTTTATCTTATAAATGTAATCACTAACAATTTAGTTATGATTGTGAACTTTGAAAGAAAATTTTAGTTTTGTTTTAAAATAAATAGTGCTGAGATAATAATATCTATTATCATCTATCTTTCAGTGAATGGGCCTTAAACTGACTCCTCTTTAGCACACTTGAACAAAATTGTCAAATTCCTATAGTTGGAGATAAATTTAGATACTGTTGTTTTATTCTAAGTAACACTTAAACCAGAAATCTGACATTTAATAATACTGAGATTTAGAAAACTTATTATTTAGTCTCTGCGTGTGCATGTGTGTCGGTGACTATGTCATGTGTGTCTATATGTATTTATTCAGGAAGTCAATGAGTGAACTGTGGGTATGAGCAGAGAGTTCTGAAAAGATGAAGTACAGATTGTCAATAACATTTGGAAAACATTTAACATCTTTTGTGTGATGGTTGGGTTTGTCCAACTTGACACAAGCTTAACACACCTGTGTAGACAAAATCTTAATTTGAGAAAAAGCCTCTGTAAAATGGGCCAGTGGGCAAGTCTGTGGTGGGTATTTTCTTGATTAATGATTGATGTGGGAGAACTCAGGCCATCGCAGGCAGTGTCATTTCTCTGCTTCTTAGGGATCTAACTGTTGGATTCTCTTGTTCATGGCCCAGTGATTTAGTAACCTTCTCAGAACTATATAGGTATCTAGGAAGAGCTTGTGTCTAGAAATAAGAATGTAGAGGCATCATCATTAGTTAGGAAGGCAGCATTGGTTTCAAGTTCCTACAGTCTTGTGTAATCAATTTCTTCATTGTTAATTCCATCAATAGCACCTAAAAGAACAAAATTCAAAAGACCAACTCCTCTGTTCTGTGTCTTCTACCGCTGGGGAAAACCTTTGATGCCATGGTTCTTATGTAGAGTGATAATGGCAACAACATGGCCCTTTTAAGCTGTCAATCAGCTATAAGTATTATATTTTGTTCCATCCGTTATTACATCCCAAAGGAAAGCCTTCATTTCCTCCTATTTTATTTTCTTCTTGTGAGAGACCAGAGCTATGTCATACCATGGAATCTTCAGAACAAAATATTTCTATGAAATACTAAATATAAAAGTCTCTAGTATTTTTAAGAAGGCTGGAGAGAAACATTTCAGCAAAGAGAGATCAGAGCCATTTCTCAAACCAGTACACTTTCTTTACTTTGGAAGACTTCATGCCTTAAGATACACTAATCAAGCGCTAAGTGTGTGTGTGTTGGGGGGGGGGCAAACTGACAGACACAGAGACAGATGCAAAGATCATGGGGATGGAGAAAATTTTAAAACACTATAGAAATATTAGAATCCTTATGCCTTAATTCTCAATACTGATTTCAAACAGAAATAAAGAATAGTTAACCGACAATCATCATTCTGTTGCTATGATAAAATAGTATAACCACAAAGCAACTGGACTTTCTTTCATCTCACAACTCTCAGATTATCCAGTGCCACCTGTCCGGGAGTGGCACCATCTACAGTGGACTGGACCCTCTCCCTTCAATCATTAATAAAGAAAATGCCCTACAGTCTTACAGGCAGCCTGGATGGAGTCAGTTTCTCAGTTGATGTTCCCTTTTTTCAAACGGCTCTGACTGTAGCTGCTGTCAAGCTGACATAGAACTCGCCAGAACACTCGCTTTCAGTAACTCCTGTTCACACAGTTATTTCTCTGGGAACTAATCAAATTCTGCAAAGAGGTGACAGAGAAATTTATTGTGACATTTCTTCAACTGACAAACAGCAGAGAAAAGCTTGTTTCCCCAGGAGTCCTATGTACAACAGGACCAGGAAGAGGTAATTTCTCTGAACTCAGTGGGACTCTGCTTCCTGTGGAGGCTAGAGTTCCCAAAATACAAGTCTGCTCTAAGCAAAGGTGAAAATCCTGGAAGTGAGAAGTGACAGAGCCACAGACTGGGGTTCATGAAAATAAAATTTCATAATTAGAGCCACATACCCAATTCTGAAAATTTCCAGATGAACTCATGAATTGGGTATGTGGTGGAAATATCTGTAGTTAAGACTGAGTTTTCCAGGTAGGGGAATATATACCAGAATGCTTAAGAGCCAGGTTCCAAGTCACTCACTGATTTTTAAAGAAGAGTCTAAACCAAGTCTTCCCTGTGCCCACTCTAGTTTCTTGTTTTGAACTCATGCTGCAGCATTTTAGAGTTTTCTTTTGATGGATTGTTTTAGATTTGTTTCACTCAAACTTAGATCCTTGTCAATTTCTCGGTACATACAGTTCTATTTATTAGTTCCACTGTTACATTTTTGTCAGCTGGGCGGGTATAGTTCCTATACACTGGTGAAGGTTCTTGGGGAATTCTGCCAAATTCCTCTTACCTACTGTCAATGAGGCAAACGGATGGAATATGACATGACTCTTGGTTGAGTGCATGAAAGCAATGAAGAATTACCAACTGCCACAGCAAAAAAAAAGAGGAGCTCAGAGGAGGAGGAGCCAGCTCCGCTACACCTCCAGTAACAGGGTCAGGAGAGGATTCCACACAGAGAAGGAGCTGACAGAGAAGACTGTGCCGAATGGGCTGAACACAAGCTGCGTTACAGTGTGTGCATGAGGGTACTAGGAGAGGAGGGAAGGGGGTAGGTATCTGAAGAAGAGACTAAGGGGCAAGAAGCAGGTTGCAAAGCCTATGGAGAGGGTAAGTCTCTGAGCTGTGAGAATGACAGAACTTCATGTGTGGTTTAGAATTTCCAAGCATCAGCTGATGTCACTCAGGAAATTATATTATTCACCAAGTGTGATTTAGCAATCCCACTGCTAGTTATCTACCCAAATTTAACGAGTGTAATGAGCCAAGGGGACATATCTCTGATGGCCACTAAAATGCTGTCACAATAGGTGAGATATGGAAGCAACCTAAGAGACTCAAAACAGATGAATTCAAAATAAGTGAGTGTTCTTTCTCTCTCATGTGATATATACAGGAATATTATTTATGTAAAATCAAATCAGTATTATTTGCAACAAGGAGGGTGATTGTTTTCTCCATCAATGGAAGGCTGAGAACAGATATTACTTAGTATATGTGACTGACCAGGAGCCTAGGCTTCATTTGAGCTGCATGTAGAAGGCAGCATTGGTATTTGGTATCTACAAAAGGAAATACTGAGAAAAGACTATGCTGTTTCAGGTGAGGATTGGCAATACTGGCCTGCAGGGTAGCTTGATACAAGGAATCCATGCTTAGGAGAATCCTGGACTCTAAACTGTCATCTTTATATCCTCAATCATTTTAAGTTTGGGTCTATACTTTTGGGAGAGAGTCAGATGAGGCAATGGAGCATGTAGTACAGACTTTGAGACTTGACCACAGGGAAGGGTTGCTGAGATTTTACAACTGATGTAGATTTTCCCCTGAAGTGCTGAGGACTGAACTCAGGACCTCACATATACTAAACAAGTTCTCAACCACCAAGCTACCTTCCCAGCCCTTGAGATATGATGAAAGAAGAGACCAAGAGACCACTGCCCAAGTAAGGAGCTAAACATAGAGGCTTAAGTCTATAAACCCACCACCTGCACATTGAGAACACTAATGCAGGAGGATTGCTGGAAATCTGAAGATGGTATTAGCTACATAGTAAGATCACGGTCAGAGTGGGCTACAGTGGGAACTGTGTCAGAAAAGGAAGAAAAGAAGATAGAGGATAAAAGGCCGATAATTAACCCAAAGTGAGGTTTAATATGACATGAGTAATATTAGTGGAAATCAAACAACTGGGCACAGAAATTCTGGGAATCTTAGGAATCTAGGCATCAAATAAAGTTTACTTTACCAAAATCTTTATTACACATCATATTAAAATTTCAGATAATAGTAGGCATTAATAAAATTTATTGTGACCATTTACAAAGAAGGTTTTATATTCCTCTCTAATTTTTTTCTGGGACAAGAAAAAACATCAAAATTGCTTGCTCTTCTTTTTATAATAAAGGCATTAGGAAAATTGAAGATAGAGACTGCAAGAAAGCATTAGCAAAGTATGTGTCTGCAATGGTTTTGTATCTAGACCTAAGAAAGGGCCCTTGCTTCTCAACAAAAGAACCTGAGAATCCAATAAAATCATAAGAAAAGAATATATACATTGAGAGTTGTCCATAAAATTAATAACAAAATGAAATAGCATGGTACATCTGCTATAATGATGAAATGAAGGAAAATGGGCAGTTGAAAGTTCTGATGGAGATGTGATGCCACATAACACATTTTTGTTGTTAAGGAGAATGTGGAAGAAGGAGAGCACCTTATCAAACAGTTAATATATTCCTTATAATATCTAACCCTTACTTATATGATCTAGAAATCCCACGCTTAGGCATAAGCTGATGCAGACCTACACACAATCAAGCATGTAAATATACAATGTTGCTAGAAGATTTATTAAGAATAATAACCCATGGTGCTAGAGAGATACCTTGGCAGTAAAGAACATTTACTTCTCTTGCAGAAGGGTCAGGTCCAGTTCCTACCACCCAATGGAAGTTCACGCACCTATAACTCCAGTTCCAAAGAATCGGATACCCTCTTCTGTCCACTGTGGGCTCCTACATGAACATGGTGCACATGAGCTCACAAAGGCACAGTGCACACTCAAACATACACATATATTTTTTAAATTAATATAAAAGTATTAACTCATTTTAATCTCACAAATAAATATAAAATTTTAGTACATTTATATTGTAGAACAGTATTTAGTGAGAGAGCAGAATGAACTTCTGTTGTGTGAATCAAAATTGACAGTTACCCAAAG
>LOEQ01014559.1:17723-31220 GCA_001685075.1 Bramus lutescens | reverse complement strand
GCAAGCACATGACTTGTCTAGGCCCCTTCCAGGCCCTTAGAAATTAAACTCACTCACACCCCACCTCCAGCTCCTGCAACTATTGCTTACAGTAGTAGTTAAGGGGCACTCTGTGTCAGTCAGATCTGTTCATGTCTGCATTTAGTTCTTATTGCTCATAAAAATGCTATATTCTTATTTGGTTAAAATATTTCCATTTTCAGTACGACTTGAATGAAAAGCCAATTTATGATAAGGATAAACCTGTAAGTCTCCAAATGACTGACAGGCAGTAGAAGGTGCCCAAAGCTCATCTTTCCTACTTGGAATAAAGAATTAAATTAGTTTATGACATAATATTTAACTCATATAACTGAGTTTGTTAGCCTGAAACAAAGCAACATAATTTTAAAAGATATAAGGCATATTCTTGGCACAAGAAAAATAACACAATCAATATTCTTTAGTTTAAAAATGCAATATTCTTATACTCAGAGAAATCTAAAACTTGCCATGCTGAAATTTTTGAAAAATCTAATCACATCAGACTAGCTTGCTATACATCTGGTAGAACAGAGAGAAATGAGGAAGAAAACCCACAATTATTAGTTTTCACAGGTTTTGTACTGGAATGGTATTTAATATGTCCAGATGTTCTATCTGGAAAAAAATGGGATGACTCATGCCAACTTATTCTAAAAGAAAGCCCTGTGAGTCTATTTGTGTGTGTGTGTGTGTGTGTGTGTGCTCACACATGCACCACATCTCTAGTATACTGACAAGGACATTTTCCTAGATATGGTGGAGTTGTCACTATTTCAGCTCTGATGAGATCTTTAAAGACAACGGTTGAGAAGTGGATGAGATGGCTCAGTAGTGGTTAAAGGCACTTGTCTCTGAGCCTGATGACCTGGATGTGGTTCCCAGGACCCACATGGTTGAAGGAGAAACCAACTCTGAAAATTGCCCTGAGTCACACACATAGCTGTGGCATGTGTGTACACACACACAAATTAATAGACATAAAACAGTGGAGAAGATGTTCTTTTCATTCATATCCTCAATTTAGGCATGGAATAAAATTTTACCTTTATTGCATGTGGGCATAAAATAACTAAAATTGATTACTGCTAGTATTTTACTTAAACTGAAAATAATGACATTCATGTAATAATTTGAAGTACACAAAACATAATGTTCTCATCCCTCAAACTTAATAATTATGTCATTCCTAGAATGTGGTTTACAGATCGGAGATGGCGTCCATGTTATGCTTTCATGGCCAATGCACTAAAGAACATTTTGGTAAAAGCATAGGTAAAGAGCAATGTGAAATATGGAGTTGATGGGAACCCATTGTGGACTGTCATATTTAGAATGTGGATATATGAAAGATTCCCCAGGGGCTTGTTGGCTTAGAGCCTTTAATTCATAATTCTATGTATTACCTGTTATTCTGTCCTTCCCTGCTCATCCTGATGTCTTAATTATAAAACCCTAAGAATTTTTTGGGCTGAAATTCTGGCAACTGTCACTGTCTTAACTTTGGAATCTTCCCTTATCCCCCATTTGTCTGTGTGTACACACAGGTGTGTGTGAGAGAGAGAGAGAGAAAAAATGGTAGAATAGCCAATATTTTAATACTTTTTCTTCTTGATTCTTTTTTATTAGATTTTTTTTGTTACTTAGTTACCATGACCAATTATAGTACATGGAAGGAGAAAACTTCTGGCTTTTGCTTTATTTTCTCCAAATAATGCCTAAGTCTCTAAGCTATTAATTTACTTTTATACCACCATGCACATTTTTACATGCAATCTTTGAACTCTGGCAAATTTCTGAAGATTATAAAGGAAATTCTTCAAAGTTATGAATTAATTATAGGTAACCTTGACTACACTAAAATGCTAACTCATCCTGCCTGATAACCATCTTTCCTTTCCACTTATTCAGCAATTTTAGAGCATCCTTTTAATATCTCAACATTTTCTCTCCAATAATTTTTGTCAGGCTCATTTATGGATAAATTGTTTCTGTTGCTCTTATAATTAAGTGCTGCACTTTCCTTTTCCCTGGCTGGTCCTTGTGGTATAGGAAGAGTGTCCTGTGGGGAGTCTTGCCAAGCTCTCATTAGCCCCATGACGCTCCAGCTTCCTTTCTGCATCATTTCCACTGTCTCTTGGTGGCAAGTCCTTTCAGGTGCTATCTGTTCAAAGATCTCTTGATTTTGCTATCCTTTTGAGAGATAGTTATTGCTAAGTAGGGGATCATAGGATGGTAACTTTTCATTTCCTTCTGTTTTTATGTTTCCAGTATTATGTTTACCATTATGCTGATTCTCAGGGTTATTTATTTATTTATTTTTGGTTTCTTTTGACACAGGGTTTCTCTGGGCAGCCTTGTCTGGCTGTCCAGGAACGCACTCTGTTGGCTAGATTGTTTCTCCATCTCATGATTCTGTGGTTGTGTCAGTCCAACTGTCTTTTTCTGAGTTTAGACCACTTTGAGTCTGTTTTCTTACAGGCGTGAGGCAGAGATCTCAGCCAAGTCTCTGTATTTGCCCTTCATACTCCCTTCTGATTGCTTATTATACCCTGGTTATCTTGCCTGAGGCTATTCTAAAGTATTTGCCTTTGTACAACGCCACATGGTGGTTTATTTCCTGCTCTGCCTAGGCTTTGGTGGCTGCCTCAGCTGGAGCTGTGAAAAACACATTTCTACTCTTTACAAATGACAGTAGTCTCTGAAACCCTGTTGTATCATCACAAATATGTTTTGATACCTGCCCAGCATGAGAAAACTTGGATGTGCATGAAGGTTCTCTAAGAAAAGTTGATCCATAAGGCCAATGAACAGATATACAGAAAGTCTACACAGATATTAACCAACAGAATCCAGCTGTGCTATAAATAAAAGAAATAGTATCTCTTGATCATTTGGAATACTCGGTATGCTGGTTGTATGATATGGCAACATGACTCCTTCATGGCTTAGGAAGGTTTTGCTGTGGATGAGAGAGAGGGAGAGAGAAAGCCAGAGGCATTGGGAAGAGTTCAGCACAGAGAGAGAAAGCTGTAGAGTGAATATGGCCAGCAGGCTGGACATGGCCAGGGATATCTGCAAGAGAAGGGAGATCAGCAGGGGAGAGAACAGAGAGAGCATAGTGAGAACAGTACGAGCCGCACATAGTGAAAATAGCAGGGTTATAGAAGCAAGAGAAACTATGCGGGGGTAGGGGGAGCCTGTGAACTGGAGGGAGTTTAGGGTAGAGGAGATGAGAAGAGATAAGATGCTAGTGTGGACTTTGACGTGTGCAACAGGTACTTGTGATTTGGAGGGAGCCTGGAGACCAGCATGTGCTTTGATATGCTGATAGGTGCCAGGGTAACCCTATGTCCCCTCTGCCAAAGGTAAGGAAATGACTCCTTTTGGTAGATAGGAACTGGTTTCACTAGTTCCTGAGGAATGCTGGCTATTATCTAACCACCAGAAATCCTCCTATAGTCCAGGTTGAACTCACTTCTGGATATTTGGACTGCTTTTTAGAGTTTGGGGGGAATTGGAGTTTCGTTTGGACCTGACACTGATAAACCCAGCACGCACATTCAATCTTCTCAACTGTGTCGTATGAGAAGCAGTCCTGTCTCTGCGACATCAGCGTCTCCTCTGAAACAAGACTCATGTGACTGCAGGAGAACTTGTTTGAAGTTCGGGATTGCCAGCAGGATATAAAGAAGTAAGGAACCCTCTGCGATTCAGTCTGTCTAGCCTCTATGCTAGGCACTGTTTCCCTTCTGAACTCTGGCAGATAAAGCTGAGCTCTGCTTATTCTGCCATTTTCCATGAGAGCCCCTGGAGAGTCACCGAATAAATATGTTGAGGGCAAATGAGCAGCAGCTTCTCCAGTCCCAGGAGGCCACGGGGCCATAGTGGTGAGAGAGTCACACCAACCAAGGCTGTCACTCACCCTGGAAGAATGTGTGAAATGAGACAGCAAAAGCCAGTGCTGATACGACACATTGTTCAGAGGAACTTAGTTTTAAGACAGAGCCTGGAAGATGAAAGCAGTTCAGTGTGAGTGGTTGAACTACGCCATTCTTATACAAGAGAATAGCTTCCTTGGTGAATATTTATGGGGAAAAAATTACATGAAGCTGATGTGAGAGTCTGTGATAACCTGGCCTTGGATAGGTGGAAAATACCCAGTGTCTGGCAAGAGAAAATGACTGAAAGATGCTTTGAAACCAGAGGAGAGTAGCTGACAATGCTCTTTACATGACAGGCCTCCTGCCACTGTTCATCCCGCCCTTCAGGCTTGGACTGTACCCCTGCCGTACTTAGCAGCTTCCGAGTGTCATGCCAAGAAGAGGGCCGCCTGCTGTGGAAGAGCAAGAGGTGCAAGGTCAAATGAGACCCTTCCGGGTCAGAAGAGGACTGGGCTGGAAGTGTTAGCACTTCTGGAGATGGGTGCCCCTTCTGCTTTCTCTGTCTGATCATGAGTCTTTTATACTTTCTCTGCTGTGGTTGTGATTGCACAGTGCTCAGAGGGCTTCTGTGTTGTTACCCTTGAGTTACAGTGCACTTAGAGGAAAGGGCATCAGTATTTTTCTCCTGTGTTCAGTCAAGCTCTGTTTATAAAGTGAATGGATAAGCAGTCTGAAAATGCGGCACTGGAACATCTCTTGTTTCTTGGCTGGGCAACTGAGGTTTTGATTTCTTGGTAGGACCTGATTCCTGACATCAGCATTACTGTCCGGAAGATTCATACAAAAGCATAGGTTAGAGCCCAGAATGTCAGAGTTGTCTAAGAACCTCTTAGGAGGAAATTTGAGAAGGAAATCGTGAAAGTAAAGTTGCTGGTAAAAGTTCATCTCACTGTGTTAGCTAATAGTTGCTATGAGAAAGATCTAGTGAACCAAGACGGCATTATCAAGTGACAGTGTAATGTCCTACAGCTAGAGCTGGACTCCGAGATGTGGGGAAGCAAAGTAACAGAGGAAGGACAGCAGGCTAGGTCAGTAGCATGTGGGTGTCTCCTTTTACCCTGTGCTTCTCAGGCTGTTTGTGGGGGTTGACAGGAGCTCTGCAGTGCCATTAGCTAGGTCTCAAAATATGTGGCTCCATTTTGCAGATGTTCATAGAGCCAGTGGTTCTCTGAATTGTGTGAACAGTCTTCAGTGGAGGGAGGCCACCAGGGGATGTTGGAGGTACATGCATTTTTCTTTCCCCCAAAGACTCTATGGACATCTAAAGGGTTCTAAGTCATGGTCTTTGAAGAGAAAGTAACAAGGAAAAATTGAAGTGTAACAAGCCAGCAAGTCAGATAATAGTAGTTAATGACAATAATGGTGACAATAATAATCAATAAATACAGCACTTCTGTAGTTAGAGATACAGCAGTAAGGAGGGACCCTGGGAGCTGTCACCTTGCTCTCCCTATACTTGAGCCTGTGGTGGGGAGGCTGTGTATTCTTTATGCAGTGTGCTTATGGCATGCCTCTGCTTTCCCTCCTTGAGATACAGCTTGGGAAGTGGTGTTATAAATGAACAGTGGCTGTTCTGATATGACAGCATAAAAAGGCTTAGATTTCATCTTATGGCTTAGGTAGCTTGTACATTGACTCTGAGTTGTCAGGATTAGCGAAAGTAAGTTAAAGGGACTGGAGAGATAGGGACATGCATGAAGACTCCTATTCACTCTCTAGCACCCATGTGAAAAGCAGGATGTGCTGGCACACTCGCAGTTCAGTGCTGGGGAAGCAGGCACAGCAGGATCACTAGGCTTCCTAGCCCATGTGACAAGCTCCACAGAGGTGCCTGTGTCAACAAACAAGACAGAAGGCTCCCAAGGAGCAAGACCTGACTTGTCCTCTGACCTTCACACACACCCACATATGTGTGCACACATGTGTGCATACATACCCAGTGAATTAAGGATATTATTTTGTATTGCAGCTTAATAATCTGAAATGATTAAGAAAAGCCACATAGTATATAACATTTTGTTGTTGGTGATGAAAGCTCCCAGCATCGTTATTTCTGGTAGCCAAACATTGGATTTATTTTAACATGCCACAAAAAGTAAAGATTTCAAATGATGGTTGAGGCACATTTACTCTGTGCATTGGCTGGTGCCTTTGGTCTCTTTCTGTGGCTGCTCCTCTGTTTGTGAAGCCTGTTCCCAGCTTTTAGGCACTTGGCACATAGCTGAGCCATGCGGTGGCCCTGGTTGTTCTCTGAGTCACCATAGGCATCCCTGCAGGCCTGGGGCAGCCTGCTGTCCCAGCAGGTTTGTGAGGAACCCACATTTCTTGACCCTACAGGGCAGGGGTCTTTTAGTTCTGCCTAGTATATTTTCTGTCAAAATCAGAGCTTCATTGGCTGGTTCATCTCTTAAGTTCTCTGTGTGCCTTAAAATGGAAAACAACTGTTTATGTAAATTATCCCCCCCATCTTGGTGCTGGTTTCTGGTGCTGGGCCTCTTTTATTTCTAATACAGTTTTGGTTTAGATGCCATATTAAAAACAAAACAACACAACAAAGCAAAGCAAAACAAAGACAAAATAACATAAAAAACCCTTATATGCCCTGACCAGAGCTGAAAGTGTATATATTCAATATATAATTGTGAACTGAACACCCCCTCTCACCAATGGACCAGACATAGGTTGAAGGTTCTGCAAGGCTGATTGATAGAACTATGGCTGTGGAGGGCTGGGATGCTAGAAGTCCACAGACACATTATCTTGGGCTATCTTTCACCTGTTGAATAGGCATTTATTCCCACTTCTGTGTTTGACCTAGTACCCTTGTACTTTTTAGGTAAAATTCTTCTCAGAATATACAAAGAGGGCACCTAGCCTCTACAAACAGAAGACCTAGGATGGCCTCAGAGAGTCTGAGGCCTTTATCAGAGATACCCTTGCTTAGCAGGTTAACCTTCTAGTTGATGCTCTGACACATGGAGTTTAAAACCCTGGGGCTTTCTTTGTACAGTTACTATAAAACCTTCACATACTGTTATCATTTTGAAGCATAGTCTTTAGGGTAGCTTCAAATCTGCATTCTTTGGCCATGAACACTTGCATTTGGCTTCAGAATGAACTATCTCTGACTCCTTTCGGAGAGAGATTTTGCCTCACAGGGTGTTTTAAAGACACTGCTTTGGTTCAAAGCTCAGCTTAATTAAGGAAGCAATAAAAAATTATAGCAATATTGTACATCACAGCAGTGGCTTTAAGGTAGATTGACCTTGATTTCATGGGCAAATGAGCTGGCCAGTACTAAGGAATTGATTATAATAAAGTCAATTGGGAGAGGGTTGTTCTCTTACTGACTTACTCATACTGTAGCTTCATGGGAAAAATGTATTAGAGAAAGTATGTAACCAAATCTAGCTTTTGATTTGTTTAGTTTTAGAGCAAAATTAAGTTCCTGGTCTTTGGATAAACAGCTGTGTCCTACCCCAAGGCCTTAGCAAGATAATATAACTTTTATGATCCTTAATCATATTTTCTCGTAAGAAATGCTAATGCCTTTGGTGATAAATTGAGATTTATCTCAGAGTTACTGGGACTACTCTTTGCTCAAAAGTAGGTTGATGAAAAGGCTCACTCGGGTGATGGTTACAGGGCAGCACTTTCTGTCTCTTTCCTGCTCTGGAACAGAACAGTGGTAGACTGCTTTGCTGGGAAGTAGGGCTTTTATTTATTTATTTGCTTGTTCACTTTTTTTTTTTTAAAGAGATAGAGTCTTACATATAGCTTTGGCTGGCCTGAGGCATGCTACATAGACCAGGTTAGTCGTGAAGTCATAGAGATTTACCTGAGTGCTTGGATTAAAGGCATGCACCACCTAACCTAGGGTTTCACATTTTTGGGGGGGGGTGGACAAGAACTAGAAGAGGTTGGAACTCTCTGTCTTATGTTGGCTTCCTAAAAATTAGATGTTAATTAGACACTATTTAAATTCCTTAATTTCTACATGAAATGTGCTTATGTTCTATATATGTAACATCATCTCGTTAAATCATTTTAATGAGAAAATATTTTGTTGTAATTATTTGATGAACAGTTTGCTCTGGTGATTATCCATGAGTAGTGAGATTAGAAGGTCTTCCCATGTTTTGATGGGTGATATTCCTCAGAAAATGAGCAAATGGACTGAGTGTATTACTTACTTTTCCTGTCGCTGTGACAGGAAACACTGTGGCAAAAGTAACCTAAGAAAGGAAGGGTCTGTTTAGCTCACAGTCTGAGGGGACACAATCTGTCAAGGTGGGGAAGCCCACAGCAACAGGAACATGAAGCAAGCAACTGGTCACAATGAATCTGCTCAGAACGCAGAGAGAGAGAGAAATATCAGCCCTGAGCTCACTTTTTCATTTGTATTGAGTTTGTGAGCCCAGCCCATAGGATTATTGCCACACACATCCATGATGTGTCTTTCCTGCTCAATTAGAGCAGCATTCTCATAGACGTGCACAGAGGCACATTTGAAATCCAGTCAAATTTTTACGGTGAACCATCACACCAATATAGCATAAAACCTGGATCATTGGCCTTTTGTAAAAGCCAGTTTGTGGGAAGCTAATAGTTCACTGAGTGCAAATATGAGAATTTTATAAATTAAAACACAGTGCTATGTAGAGTACAAGTGATGTGAATGACCTTGCCTGTTCACACTAGTGAAAAATATCTATTCGAATTACAATGTCATTTTCATAAGCAACCAGTAGCAATAACAAATGGCTGAAGTATATGTCAATGATTGGTGTATTTATCATATCTATTTATGCTCTTAGAGTAATAACTGTTGGCGATAGCTGTTTACATTCAGATTTCTTGAATGTACCAGAACATTTATGCATATCAAAAAGAGTTTTTACTGAATAGTCTCTCAATTTCTAAAAGAATGTATATAATTACTTCACAAGTTAAACAGTACATATTTTCATTTGTAAATATAATTTTTTATGAAACTTGTCCTTTTTTCTAACTTATGATGAAGATTATAGCAATGAGCTCCTTAATGGCTTCTAGAAAATAATGTATTGGGAAGCACATAGCTATTTGTGGTTCAGTATAACAAAGACACATCCTGGAATTTACAGATAGAGAAAGATTCTTTTGTTTTGTTTATCGAGACAGGGTTTCTCTGTGGCTTTGGAGCTTGTCCTGGAAATAGCTCTTGTAAACCAGGCTGGCCTTGAACTCACAGAGATCTGCCTGCCTCCCAAGTGCTGGGATTAAAGGTATGTGCCACCACTGCCTAGCTCAGATAAAAAGGTTCTTAAAGTGTAAATAAAATGGGGATTTTCCTAAGGAATACTCATGAGGTTAGTGATCTACCCTCATGGAGGAATGTGATCTGATAAATAGTCCCATTGACTTAGTATTTCAGTTCCAATTTTTTCAGTGCCTGCTAGATGCCATACACTTTATATTTAATCATGAATAACACATATTCCTGCATTCCAGGAATTGTTTTTCTAGCAGAACTCTAGAAAGGGCCGTTACAGTGTACAGCTATCCATACTACCTAGGGGTTTGCACACATGACATATCTAAACCTGAGGGTGCAAAAGGGGAACTAAGGGGATTTGGAGGTGGGGTATCTTCCAGTTCCCCTTAAACAGCTATGGCCAGATGAGAGCTGTGGTCTTAGCGGAAGCATGGCTGTACAGATAGAATTTGTAGTCTACTGGAAACGACTTGAATTTGATGATAGCCCCTGTAATTACATGTGCTTTGTTGGTCAGCCACCTCTGCATGTCTGTCTTCTTATCTATAAATTAGGGACAGTAGTGGAAAACTCCTGCCTCCCAAGCAGTTATGTGGACCAGTTGGGATAACATGCCTGACTGAACTTCGTAAACTGAGGAACAGTATGCATAGTCTAGTTGCTTAACATAATTGGCACTGATTATGTAACTATTGGTTCTTAACTCTGCAGTGCTTTAGATTCATCATCTGTACACAATGAATGATAATAGTTGCCATTACTTTGAGTAATTGTGAGAGTTAAAACTAAGATGTACTGAGCCCTTTACTTTCTAAAGAAATATTAGTTCTTTAATTTTGAGAATATAATTTAATTACATTATTTCCCCTTTTTCCTCCCTCTACAGCCTCCCATATTCATGGCCTCTGTTTTCTTTAATTGTTATGTGCATATATACGTTATGTAGATCCATCTATTCCTAAGTATAATCATCTCAGTCCAAATCATATTACTTGTATTGTCTTCAGAGCTGACCATTTGGTAGTGGAGAGACAATTGTTGTGCTCTTCCCTGGAGAAGATTTTTATCCTTATTTTCAGCATTCCTTAGTTGCCTGTAGTTTGCGTAGTACTGAGAACTTGTGGCCTTCCTCCTGTCCACTTTGGCATATCTGTTGTTGTTCAGCTCATGTTGGGCAGCCGTGCTGGTGAGCCTTTATGTATGAGCAAGCTTCTGACATGCCTATGAGTCAAAGCCTCACAGCAAACTCCTGATCCTCTGACTCTCACAATCTTTCCACCCCCTCTTCAATGTTACGTGAGACTTAGGTGCGGGGACTGGGTTCCACATTCTGCATTGTGATTGGTTGCAGCTATCTGTAATGGTTACTGCTTGCTGCAAAGAAAAGTTTTTTGGTAAGGGGTGAGCACTACTCGTATTTTGGGGTCTAAACACAAATGTTTAGAATGTAGTTAGGGATTATGCTTTTTTAATAAAGTGGTAGTTTTAGGTTTTTCAAGATCCACGACTTTGCTAGTACTGGGTAGTTGGTTAGGGTTTCCAGTACCAGGCATGCTTTCCTTCTTGTTGAGTTGATCTTAAGTCCAACTAAAGAGCAGTTGGCTACCACGAAGGCATGTATGCCACTACTGGACCCTGAAGATTATCATGCTTTGCTGATCTTTGTTGTTGTTCATGGGCGTCATAATTGAGTAGGACTATTGGTTGTTCCTTTGGAAGCTTGTCTAATGCTTTCTGTTGTCATGACAGCCACTCTTCAGGGAGGAGATATTCAGGCCAGTTCCAGATGAGGGGCCTCTGGGCCCTGATTCTGAAGTGCATAGTGCCTTTGCCACAGGGACTTACCTTTCAAGTCTGGTGGGCCACCAAGGACAAGAGCATTAGCCTGTAATGTTTTGGGAGTCTCTTGGACAACAGTGACTAACAATGTAAGATAACATTCTCATGCCTGGTATTGGGTTTTTATTGGAGATGGTCTTTAGCACTTGGAGGGAGCACTGTCAATACAGATGAGCAAATTTCAATGAAACTATATATATATATATATTTATACACAGGCTTATGTGTATTACAGTATTTTTCCATTAAGTAGATAGTTAATAGTATATTTCCTTTTTAATTTTTCAGACGTTCTTAGTGTTAACGTTCCTCCCTCCTTCTATATCTATTCTCCCCTCCTAACTAGAGCTTTCCTCTCCTCTTTTCCTGCTCACTGTGCCCTGCTATTTCCTTCTCAGGTGCTTCCCCACCCACTACCTGAGAATAATGTCTTTTTACCTTCCTAGCTTCTGCAGTTACTATAGGATATGTAGTCACATCTGAAGATTTGGAGCGAAGAATCTCTGATGAGAAAGAACCTACAACATTTATCTTCCTGCATCTGGGTTGCCTATTTGGTATGTTCTTTTATTTAGTTCCATTAATTTAGCTGAAAAGTTCATAATTTATTTTTCCTTGTAACTGAATACTAATCCTTAGAGTATATGTATCCATTTTATTGTCCATCTGTCTATTAAAGTTTATTTAATTTATTTCCATTTCCTAGCTATTGTGAATAGGGCATCAATGAACAGGGATGAGCCAGTATCTATGGAGGAGGATGTTGGGCTCTATGGACATATGGGAAGGAGTGATATAGTGGGATCATAGGATAGATTTATTTTTAACTTTTTGAGAGTTCTCCACAATGATTCCCAGGTAATTTCTTTCTTCTGCTTATGGATATCCATTTTTTCCTAGCACCGTTTGTTGAAGAAACTTTCTGTTTTTGCAGCTTTTCTGTTTGTAAGCCCTTTATTTTAATAATTATTCTTGCAGCAGAAACTCTCAACCCTACTTATCTGTTATCTTAGTGGGAGGTTTTCCTAGATCTCATTTTGGAACGCTATGAACATTAATATTCCATGTAATTTTGCTGACTTGATAAAAATCAGCTGTTTCACTTGATTGTTGTAGATAAGCATCCCAAGTGAGATTAAGGAAGTACAGGGTCAATGATGGGCAAACACTTCCTCCTGGTGGTATATATGATAGAGTCTTTTCTCTGCTTGTATAGGGTAATCAGTTTAAAGAACAGTGAGTAAAATGTTGTAATTTTGAAAGTCATAAAATTGTTAATTAAACCTCAATCTGCCTCTGCCACTGTCCCCTCAAATGAGGAATGGGAAGCTTTTTATTTTATTTTTTGTTTTTCAATACAGGGTTTCTCTGTGTAACCGTGCTGACTTTTCTTGTTCTAGAACTTGCTTTCTTGTTTTTCTGTCTGTGTGTCAGGCAACTTTTCCGCATGGGCTAGATCCCCCACTCACCCACATACTACCGCTTTCCTGCTGTGAGACATTCTGCACACTCTGATGGAAACTACCGTGAAAAGAAACATCCCTGATAAGGTCGGAGAGCTGAGCTAATCTGTGGGAGGAAAGATAGGAATTTAGAGGGAATTTGATAGCATGTCAGGTTTAGCAAATAGTAGCAGCTGGCTTACTCTGGGAGTTTATGAACTCCTTAGACATGGTTTCTTAGGAGGATTTACAGTACCAGACATGTGTTTCCTCCTGTGGAAAAGACCTAATCAAACTGCCTGATCACAGAATGGAACGTTTGCTTACCCCATAACTTACATTCGTGCCACGGCTGCTCGCATGGGCCTGGCTTACTGCACTGTTTCTTCCTGTGGCTCATAGGGTTCACAGCTGAGTAAGATTGGGAGAATACATTATGGCAAAAAGAATTTCTTACATTTTAAGAGGTTGGATCCTTTGCTGGACCTCACAGCCAGAGTTAATACTATACCTTGAGGTCAGTTAAGACCTAAGACTACTATCCTACTGTCTACTTACCTGGTCTGTTTAACCAGCTCTAAAAAGAGAGCTCAAATTTATTGACCTTGAATATCCCTTATAATCAACTTTTACAACCTAAGCTAATGCATACCTGTAATCTTATGTACTCTTCCCTGCACTTGCCTCAAGAGCGATGCACATGTTTGTTAAATCTGATAATCATTTGATGAAAACAGCAAATATAGGTTGAAAACCGTCTTATAAAATGAATATCTACAATAGATGTTTGTGTTGCTTGCTGAATAACGATGTTTGAAGTACTGTTTGTTTTCTGAGTCAGCTGGAGTCAGTAACTTAATCCCTTGTAAAACTCTGTTAAAGATTTCTATAAAGTATCCTTTATTCTTTTGCCATGTGATGATTTCTATACTGTTGAATAAGTACAGAGCAAATCACTTTGTTAGGGACAGGCAGACAGACAAACACACACACA
>LOEQ01014559.1:6639-17703 GCA_001685075.1 Bramus lutescens | reverse complement strand
ACACACACACAATCACAAAACAGCATTAGGGAGGCAAAAATTCAGACTCATATAAGAGATAGACAGAAGACAGGATAAGTTGAAATTGGGGCTCACTTTTAGTCAAATGTCACCAAGGGAGAAGTGTTTTACTGATTTCTTTCTGTAATGTTACATGGATATATTATTACTTACTGAGTTTGTTGTTAATATGTTCAATGAGTTGATGATTTTCCTCCCTCAGCTGCCGACATAGCACCTTCCGGTACTGTGAGAGCTAGTTAGCAGTGGAGACGTTTTCTGGTCTGTGCCAGCTGGGTTTCCCGTAACTATGTGATGTCTTCAGCAATAGAGCCTCACCAAAAGCAATTTGTTTTTTGTTTATTTGTTTTTCAGTCTCCAGGACAAACCCGATCAACAATTTGAAGGGAGATATCCTAGACCTGGCATTGAAATGGAATTTAATTTGACAACTGTGGCTTCTGGGGAGAGCATTATTCTTTGTGTTGGGCAATTCCAATTAAACTGTGTGTGTGTGTGTGTGTGTGTGTGTGTGTGNGAGAGAGAGAGAGAGAGAGAGAGAGAGAGAGAGAGAGAGAGAGATCTACTTCCCTGTTATCCCCCTTCTCATATTATCTGTGTTCTTTCGTCTGCCTCCTCTTAAGGTTTTCCTCTCTTCCAGTGATCGTTTTCTAGTTTCCTGGATTCTACAGATGCTTCAAATTAAACACACAAATGTAAAGGTTTGGAGCTAGGAGCTACATATGTGTGAAAACATGCCATGTTTGTCTTTCTAGGTCATACAGCACTCAGTATGATGCTTTCCAGTTTCATCACTTTATCTGCACATTTCATGATTTTGTTTAATTTGCAGCTGATTAAAACTCTGTTGAATATAGGTACCATATTTCCACTATCTGTTCATCAGCTGATGGACAAGTAGGCTGTTTCCATGTCCTAGCTATTGGGAGTAGAGCCGCGAAGTACATGGATGCGCATGTGTCTCTCTAGCAGGATATGAAATCTTAGGGGTACGTGTCCAGGAGTGAAAAAGTTGGGTCATATGGTACATCTATTTCTAGGTTGTTTTAGGAACCGTCACACTAATTTCCACAGTATCTGCACCACTTTATATTCCCACCAGCAGTGCATGAATGTTCCCCCTTTCCCACATCCATGACAGGCTTTAATGTCATTTGTTTTCTTAATATTAGCCATTCTGACAGGGATAAAACAAAGTCTCAAAATAGTTTCATTTTCATTTTTCCTGATGGATAAGAATAGTAAACACCTTTATAAAATATTTCTTTAGCCATATGTATTTATTCTTCTGAGAACTCTCCCTTCAACTACAGCCTTTTTAAAAAATGGGTTTGCTTCTTTTCTCTGTGTTTAGATTTTTGAGTTCTTTGTGTCAGATGTTTAGCTGGCAAAGAACTTTTCCCAGTTTGTAGGCTGTGGACTTTCACCAGCATGTCAGTTCTAGACCACTGGGTCTGGTTTTGTGCTAGTACCATGCGGTTTTTGTACCATGGATCTATTGAATAACTTGAAATCAGAAATGGGAATATCTCCATCATTCATAGTTTAGAATTGTATTGGTTACCCAGGGTCTTTTTTTGTGCTTCTGTATGAATGTTGAACATAGAAATTTTAAGACTTTTTTTTTCAATTTCTGTTAATAATTGCTGGAAATTTATATGGGAATTACAAGGGATTTGTACATTGCCTTTGGTATGATAACCATCTTCACAATATTGATACTCCTCTGTGTCTCCATCTTCTGGCATCTTCCTCAATGTCTTTGGTGTTTTAAGATTTTCATTGTAAAGTTCTTTCACTTCCTTGGTTAAGTTTGTTCTAGAGTATTTTTGTTTATTTTGAGGCTATAACAAATATTATTGTTTTCTGTTTTGTTTCTGAGTCTATTTGTCTTGGCAGATAGGAAGGGTATTTTTACACATCAATTTTGTAACCTGCCTCTTTTCTGAAAGTGTTGATCAGCTAGTGATGTCATTAAAGTCTCTAATGTGTAGACTCATGCTATCTGCAGATAGGGATATTTTGACTTCTTTTTCTGTTATATAACTTTGATTTTTTCTCTCTTCTTATTGCTCTAGCTGGGACTCAAACACTATGTGGACAGGAGTGGCGAAAGTGGAGGGCCTTGTCACGTTCTTGATCTTAGTGAGAACAGAGCAGTTGGTCTTAGGTAACATTTTCTTTCTGTAGCTCTCATTTTTTAGCAACTCACCAAGTTCTTTTGGCTTTTTTCCCTCTGGAGCAGTCACAGTAGGTGACAGAACCAGCAGTATGTATCATCCTCTAATATTACATTCATTCCAGACTCTGTATTCAGACCCAGCCCTGTGCTGTGCAGGCCCTTGACAGTGAGACCTTTAGCCCCTTGGCATTGACCAGTGTTCCAGCTCTCAGCCCAGAGTCTGACACCCTTGGCCTTGTAGACTTGACAACTCCCTTGAATCCTGGTGACCAGGCCCATGGTTCCTGTCTGTGTTTCCTTCTGTCATCTCTCTGCTCTCTTGTTCTCTTTTCCTCTACTTCCTTCTTTCTCCAGCTCTTCTTTTCTAAATTCTATCTCTCATGTGTACATGATGTGTATGTGTTCATGCATATGGGTGCAAGCATATGTGTTCATGCTCATGTTGAGATCAAGACTGATGTCATTACTCCTTGATTACTCCCTATCTTATTCACTGAGGCACAGTGTCGCAGCTGAATCCTGAGCTCACTGGTGCAGCTATTTTAGCTAACAAGCTTGCTCCCCCAATTCCACAAACACTGCTCAGCATTGTGTGAGTTCCGGGGCTGCTAACTCTGACCTCATCCTTGCAAGACAAATGCTGTGACCTCTGACTCATCTTCCCATCCTGACCCTGTTGAACTGTTCAGCCACTCCTTCAGAAGTCAATGCCTGCTGCTAGAGCAACTCTAGGTATTTGTCTGTCTTTGTATAGTACTTAGGAGTGGACAATCCAGAAGAACATCTCTTCAATATGCACTGGGTGTGGGCATACCCTTCCATAGGGTAGGATGTTCACTGTGCAGATGAATACCCAGCATCTCTGGGTACCATTAATAGGCAGGCAGAGTGGCAGTGTGGACTAAGACCTGTGGTCCAAGGCCTCTGTGCCAGAGCTTCTTCAGCTGTCAATCAGTAGTTCTTGGTGCTTTGCACTGGATCTAGGGCTTGGCTACTAGATGCTGATAGCAAACAAGACTAAATAGGAACCCAGCAGTGAATATTGGAAACTCTAAGATCACCTGACCGCCTCAGGTGTCAAGCAGTTGTGGATGCTTTTGTGCTCAGAAGAATGGGCTCAAGAAGGCATACTGAGCTGTTTGGAAGCCCAGCAACAGAAATGGATTCCCAGGACACTGTTATCTTTGCTGCCAGTGGGATCTTCAACTATCAAGCTGGTGGGAACACATAAGCAGAGTTTGTACATGGTACCCTCCAGAGGCAATTCTCCCGTTGTTACTATCCCCTGCTGTATCTGCTGCTTCTTGAGTGCTTCTGGTTCGGCCTAAATGACTAGGTAAGGACGCTTCCCAGAAATCCGTATTAAACCCGATGTTGGAGCCTTAGGGAAGAGTAGCACCAAGAGCAATGAATGAGCTTATATAGCTGGAGAACTGTTTGGACATCAATCACAGCCATTTATTTGGCCAATCACAGCCTTGCCTCTAAGTCCCCACCCTGACCATCAGGGCTTGTGCTTTAACCACAAATCCTAGTCACAGGAATTTCTTTACCAGAAAAAATAGTCCCCCTCTCATCGACCTGGAAATATGGTTTGCCAAGACTTGTCATTACGAAAAGCTAAACAGCCCTGCCTGGGACTATACCTTCAAGTGTTAGGACAGTTGACAGTTGTCTTTTTAAGAATTGTTTAAAGAGATCCATGGATTATTAAAGATGTCTATACAGGCCTGACAGTGGCCCTGGCCATCTGTGTGACTGAGACCTCTTTGGCTCAGAACAGTATAGTTAGCACCAGGCAGTCCCATAGATGCTTAATAGGGAGTCAGATTTCTCTATTTCCAGTGTACTGATTTATTTCTAGGAAAAAAGAACATCAGAAGAAGTCTTTGAAAACAAACAATAAAGTGAATCATTAATGTTGACAGTTTTAGCACATTTTTTAAGATGCTTTAATGATGGTTTATATATGCCCAATTCCAAGAGAGGTGGACTTCCCGGTCTGTCTNAAAAGTCTGCTAGATAGCAGAATGCATGCATAAAGACTTAACAAGGTAGGTCTAGGCCATAGCTCGGTCGTAGGGGCCATAGGTGTGCATAACACCCTTGAGTTTGGTCCCTTGCATGTTTGCTCCCCTGCTTTCCGCCATTTGTTATTTTATAATTGTTTTCCTTTTGCTGACTTAAATATTATACATCCTATTTCTTCATTAGATCAAAATTTTAATATATATACTCTGATTAATTTTATAAAAGGCAAATCTAACTGCTAGGAATTTATTCTGGTATTAAAAGGCATAACCCCTTGGGTTTCTGAAATATGGGTTTCATGTGGATGTTGTCATTCTGTAAGTCACGTCTGATATTTCATAGTTTGCTCAGCCATTCCCTGGGGGAAGGACAGCAGATGTGTCCCAGGTGCTATATTTATTAATAAAGTTGCCATTGATAATTATATGTTTGTTTTCATTAAAAAACTACTAATTATAGAAGCTTTTTCAATAATAGATGCTTTGTGTATGCATTCATACTTGGTGGAGGTTAATATCACTTGGCAGCTTTCCTTTTTATTGTGTTTTCCAGACGCAGATAAAGAAAAATCAATTTCTTTCCAGTGCTCTTGTTCTCCTTGATTTCCTTAACTTTCATAGAGAACAATGAGTTTGCTTGAATAACTTCTTAGGTTCTACTCCCTTGTTCTACATATAATTAATTATAGGGAAACTAAGAGCCAAAACTGCAAATTTTACAAACTTAATGATGGCATTAGAAATGCTTCATAATGGCATCCTGGTGACCTTGATCGTATAAGACTTTTAGTTGAATCAGTATTTCTGTAGGTATTTAGCAGCTCTGTTTCCTCATCAAAGATTGTGAACATCCCTTGACTGAAATGAAATTCTGTAGTGAAAAGGGAGAGCAGGCCTGCATTTCGTCCTGCCCAGCTCCTGCACGAAATAACAACACACACATTGTATTCATTTAAGCACTGCCTGGCCCATTATATNCCATAGCTAGTTAACCCCACTTCGGTACATAGAATCACAGGGAACTGCCTAGTGTCTACTGTCAATGCCCACAAAGTCCCCTGGACCTTAACTGGAAATTCAACCCTGTAATCTGATGTTTTATTTTGACCTCAATCTGTGCTAGTGTATAAGATACATGCATTTATTCGTAGTTCTCTAAAATTTAGGTGGTAAGTTTCCTTATTTTTGTGGTTAATTGGGTTGAAACAGATATTACAATTTGTGGTTTGGCAGTCATTACAATTGAGAGCAGAGAAGGAAAATGAAAAAAGTTCTTGGTTTCCACGCAACCAAACATGCATTACCAGAGGTGTGTACCACTTGCTTTATTCCAAGATACCAAAAGTGTAAATAATTGATTGAGCAGAGACCCAAACAGCCATTATAGTCAACTGACTTCTAAGCTCTTCGACCTGAAACTCATTTGTCAAGGTTAATTAATTAAGTAATAGAACCTCCCAGAAAAGGAGCCCAGATAGATAGAGTGTGGCAAATAGACCTTGAGAATTAGCTGGTCTTAAGTAGACATTTAGTTAGTGAAGGTAGGGGTCTTAACTGTAAGCCACCAGGTTATATATTTCAAAGCAAGTTGAATTTCCTTTCTCTGAACAGTCTCTGTCTCCTCCTCCCCAGTCTGAGACATCCAAGAATCAACTGGTTTTTAAATAGCACATGCTTTACATACCCTACACTAGGTGGTCCTGTGTCATGCACTCACAGATCTCTATTAGGTATCAGCTTTCCACTTATGGATTTAACTCTGATATGGATGACTTCTAACTCTGTACACCCAACCTCATTCTTATTTTCAAAGACTTAGATTTACATAGTCCAACATATACTGGACATTGTAACAATTGGTCAAATTGAAAAAAAAAAGTCCTACAAGGAATTACTTTCTCATCTGTATGTCTGAAAAGATTTATGTGCCTCTTCCGCTCTTCACTGGCTTGGTTGACCCTGTAACCATCACTGAGCCGTTACACTTCCTGCCATGTTACCCTCACATGTGGCCATTTACTTTGTCATGTATGTTCTCCATTCTCCTTCAACAGTTACCTCTGACAAGTCTGTTTTTTTTTTTTTTGGTTTCTTCTCTTACCTTGTCCTTGACCCATTCTCTTGCTCCTGGTACAGGCCCTCTGAGTCAATCTTCTAAACTACAAGCACAAGGATATTTTAAGGCACACAATTCTGACCATGTTTCACCTTTTTATGTGTGATATTTGATTACCAAGGTCGTCTTAACTCCTTTGCTTGGCCTAATATCTCACCAGGATCTATACATTCTTGGAGTGGAAGATGTCTGTATTCTATTTCCTTATGTAGTCTTCTTAACTAGTGTAGCATCTTAAGTTATTATGAGGTTATTATGAGTTGACCTCACATTTGCTTATGCAATATTAACTGTGGAATGGTAGCAAGGAATGTGTTTGACTTCTACCATATGGTGTCTATGAGAATTAGTGATATATTCTTTGTATTTATTTTGGATATCTGCCACCCCAAAACATAGTGACTTAAAAATTACACTTTTTCATTCTTCTCTTTGAATCTAGCCAATGAGACTGGCACAATTTGTTGAAGATGCTATCTTTTCTCCAGTGACTATTTTTGGCTTCTTTGCAAAACACCATATGGCTGTAGGTGTGTGGACTTATATCTAGGTCCTTAGTTTCCTTCTGTTGATCAGTATGTTGGTACTTTTGCTAGTATCATGTTTTTGTTTGTTTTTAATTACTATAACTCTGTAGTATAACTTGGAATTCATAATGACCATATCTCAAGCAGTTTTTTTTAACTGTTCAAAATTGTTTGGCTATCTTTTTAAAAAATTTCTATATGAAATTAAATATTACTTTTAAATTTTCAGGGAAGATGGGTATTGCTTTGAATAATAAATTGTGCAGAATGGAGGGCACCCTTCCTTAAGAGGTCATCTTCCTTCTGTAGAAGGAAGGGTATGCATTTCTTGAACATAAGTACAACACTGTAAATATCTGCAGCCCCGTGGTATATAACAGATCTTTTCAGTGGGACCTCGTGGAGTGAATCATCTTTTTTTTAGATTAAGAGGAAGCACTTCCAGCACACAGAGAAGAGAAAATAATATTCTCATTTAACTACCATACCATTAGGAGCGTCTTTTCTGAAATAGAAATAGTGTGAGCTGATAGCTAATGTAATGTTTATACTCAGTTACTCTGCATTAGTGAGCTATTGTTGGCTGACCTAAGTGTTCAAGACCTTCATCGAGTTCTACATCTCAGACAGCTTGCTTTGCTACTTAAGTGGAGTACAAATTTGAGAACTGCCTTTAAATGCTTAAGGAGATTTCCTTATATGTGAATATTATAATCATCTGGTTAATGTCAGTATCTATCAGAAACAAAACAAAAGACCCTATATTTACTGCCAGCTATTTAATTTAAGTTCCATAGAAGCTTCTCTTCCCCCAGAATAACAAAATTCTTTGCCTATTAAAGAGGGGAAAAAGACAAGAGTGCTCTAAGAATGTACGCATGCTGTGTCTAGTGCAGCTATCTTTTCTCAGGAATGCTTTTAGGAAAATTATGATGGTTTTACTTGTATATTAGATTTGTTTCCTGGAGGGCCTTTTCCTCAGTGCTTAGAGGCTTTGTGTCTTTCTCGGGGGGGCTGGAAAGTGAGAAAAGGTGAAAGGTCAGAATGGATAGAAATGCGTCCAAGTTTAGCAGCTGAGCATAGCTCCTCTGTTCCCACCATATGCTGTACAGCTATCGTTAACCTTCATTAGGAATCGTAATAATTCACTTTTCTTTTCTTTTCTTTCCTTTTCTTTTCTTACTTCTCTGACTTTGCAGACATTTGAGCATCTAGAATGGAAGAGCTATGTTTATAATACTTCAAGTCGTGTCTCACAAATGCTGCTGCATGTCGTCTTGCTGCGTGGTTATTGTGTGCCGTGAAGAGTGTCACTTTGCTATGTAGCCTCACTGCAATCCCCACAGATTAGTTTTGTCTTCTTTAAACAGAAACAATGTGTCTATTGCATTCATGTGTCCTTTTGTGTGTGCACTGCAGCCTACTCAACTGTTTTGTCCCTTTGTCCTTTGCCAAGTCCATGTTCACTGTATGATCTTGTTTGTCTGTACCTTTGGCTTTTATAATCCCGTGTGGGTTCTGTGGCTGTTGTAGGCCTAGAGTTCTTGGCGTTGTGAGGGCTACTGTTCAATATTAGTCTTAAAGTGAATACCTTGAAATATCAGAAAATAGAAACTATTTAGTATCTTTTTGGTTCTTTTTTTTTTTGAGACAGGGTTTTCTAGATATTGCTGACTATCCGGGCACTTATCATGTAGACCAAGCTGGCNCTTTTCTTTTCTTTTCTTTCCTTTTCTTTTCTTACTTCTCTGACTTTGCAGACATTTGAGCATCTAGAATGGAAGAGCTATGTTTATAATACTTCAAGTCGTGTCTCACAAATGCTGCTGCATGTCGTCTTGCTGCGTGGTTATTGTGTGCCGTGAAGAGTGTCACTTTGCTATGTAGCCTCACTGCAATCCCCACAGATTAGTTTTGTCTTCTTTAAACAGAAACAATGTGTCTATTGCATTCATGTGTCCTTTTGTGTGTGCACTGCAGCCTACTCAACTGTTTTGTCCCTTTGTCCTTTGCCAAGTCCATGTTCACTGTATGATCTTGTTTGTCTGTACCTTTGGCTTTTATAATCCCGTGTGGGTTCTGTGGCTGTTGTAGGCCTAGAGTTCTTGGCGTTGTGAGGGCTACTGTTCAATATTAGTCTTAAAGTGAATACCTTGAAATATCAGAAAATAGAAACTATTTAGTATCTTTTTGGTTCTTTTTTTTTTTGAGACAGGGTTTTCTAGATATTGCTGACTATCCGGGCACTTATCATGTAGACCAAGCTGGCCTCAAACTCACAACAATTTATCTGCCTCTGCCTCTTGAGTTCTGGTTTGAAGTCTGCTTTGTCAGCTGTCAGAGAAATGATATTAGTTTGTTCCCTTATTTTGTTTGCTCGGAACCCTTTTTTCTTCTTTAAGTGATGGGAAGGGCTGGTCACTTTCATCTCAGGGTATCTGGTGAAATAAAAATACTCATCTGCCTAGAGCAGGGTTTTTAAAAAGGTGTCCACTTTTGGTCACTTTTGGACTTTGGAGAAACTTTTACACAGTTCTGGGTATATAGTTATGTAAAATAGCTATACAGACTAAGTCGTTGCTGATAAGCATAAAATTTATTTTTTAATGTTTAAAACTATATCTTTTACCATTGGGCTAAGAAGAAATCAAATTCCATAGGTATTAGATGGGTTTCTGGTTTATTTTTACATAAAGAACTAAAAGTTGGTTGACTATTTGATGCTGCAGGATATAGCATTGACTTTGTTTTTCAGAGTTGATTGACAGTTTGACCCTATCATTGGGCTGAGAACATTGCTTCATATAAATACATACCACAAGAATCACAGAAGCATGTTTATGGTCACTCTTGACCTACTGGAAAATCTGTTTTAATCTCATGTCAAAAGCCACTTAATAATTCTATTGTGAAATTTAAGTTAGAAACAAAGTTTTTAAAAATACAGTTCAGAGACATACAATACAGTCAGTTCAAAGATGTGCAAATTTGGCAATTACATGCTGAACAAGGATGGTAGAAAAATAAAACGTCATGTTTTCTACCATTAAACTGTAATTTTCTATAAGAAGAGAAGGCTTTGTGTATACAGTAAACATATAGAATAGGACATGACATAGGCTTGAGTTTGAGCCCACATATTTCATGAGATGTTCATGGTAATTTCAGGGATTCAAGCACTAGTGGTACAGGCACACATGTGTGTTCAGAACATAGGTGAATGCTGCTAGATATACTTGAAATTTTTATTTATATGTTTGATTCTGAATTACTCCTTTAATATTGCATAGTCAGAAATCTCTTAGTATGGGCAGTGAATCCACACTCTGTTTGAAACTATTTGGGGCTGCAACCCACAATTGAGGAAGCTATGATCTAGAGGGGAGAGTGCTCACCATGACTGTCAGAGATCCTATCACTAGGGGAAGAGCACAAACCAGTGGGAGGGCACCACCCCACCCCAGCTACACACCCTGACTGAGACTGCTGCTGACTAAGAGATGGCTTCTTCCTTTGTGCACACACCAGGCACTGCACAGGGAGTGACACTGAGGTCCTTCTGCTGCGGTGGAAGTGGGAGGAGCATGGAGAGACACTCTGAGGTGCTCACATGGAGGGAAGACCTGATGCAGAGGATGGAGCTGACGCTGAGGAAGATGGTCTAGAAGCTAGTCCTTGCCTGAGTCACATAAAACATGTCTGAGCAGAGAGTAACCATGGCAACAGTAAAACCAAAATTTAGCTGTTACCTTCTGATTAAATTGAACTAATTCTGCTCTTAAGATTAACAGAAGAGAAGCCATGCTCATTTCCAGGAAAACACACACACACACACACACACAAACACACACACACCTGTTTACTTCTTTTTCTACAGTTCTACACAAGAGGTTTTTGAGTTCCAGATTATCAAGAGACCCTAAGAAGTTGGGAAAAAGCATTCACACATGAGACCAAAAACCCAGAAGAGCCACATTTAGATATTACCCAGTTACTAACAAGTATAAGAAAATTTAGAATAATTATTTTTCCTTTCTTCCCCCCTCTGGGTGGTGGTGGCAATAAAATAATTGTATATATTTAATTCCAGCAGTTGGAGGCAGAGGCAGGTGGATCTCAGTGAATTGGAGGCCAGCCCGATCTACTAGTTTTAGGACAGCCAAGGCTACACACACAAAAGAAAGAAAG
>LOEQ01014558.1:0-17730 GCA_001685075.1 Bramus lutescens | reverse complement strand
AGTTGTGAGCCACCATGTGGGTGCTTGGAATTGAACCTAGGTCCTCTGGAAGAACAGCTCTTAATCATTGAGCCATATGACTAGCCATACAAATATTACTACAATGAAAATAGACACTGCTTATTTCTGATGTTATAAAATTTTTTTTCTTACAAAGACAGACTACCTCTGTATGTGCCATTTCACCTTCCGGAGTCTGAGTTACCTGTGATCCAAAAACATGAAGTAGACAATTCCAGAAATATATTTATTCCGTGATTTAATACTTTATTTAGTTAAGTAGTTTAGGAAGGTGAACAAATCAAAAGAGCAGTTACCTCTGCTTACAAATGACAATAAATATCATTATAGCTGGAAAGACCTAGAGGCTCCACCAAAATTCTCTGAGAACTAATAAACAAATCCAGAAAAGTATGATCCAAAAAAATCACTGAGTTTCTACACACAGCAAATATGTCTAAAGGAAATTAAATCTATATATCCTATTTACAATAGCATCAAAGAAAAATAGCCTATCCTATGGATTTGAAAACAATATAAGTAATGACATTATTCCAAATTATCTATAGATTCTCTGAAATTCTCATAAAAATAGTAGAATATTTTGTAGAAATGGGACAACAGGGCCAGGAGAGGCTCAGTGGGAAAATCCACATGCTACCCAAGTCTGGTGACCTGAGTTCACTCCTTGTGACTCATGAGAATGTAGGAAAAGATTATCAGCTCCACAAAGTTTTCTTCAGACCTCTCTCTCTCTCTCTCTCTCTCACGCACGCACGCACGCACGCACGCGCACACACACACACACGGAAGAAGCAAAGAGAAGAGTGAGATGAGGCTGCATGCTCCAGAATGGGAGGGAGAACTGAATTCACAGAGCATGCGCTTGACATTCACATCCAGAACACAGAGCAACTCATACAATTCAACAGAAAAACGACAAAGAAACTGAATTTGAAATGGGCTAAGAGCTTGAATTCCTATTCTCCAAGGACATATAAATATGGCTGCTGGTATATGAGAAAATGCTTAATATTACCATTCCTGAAGGAACTGCAAGATAGTCAACAGTTATTGATTACTCTATGATCTAGTCTTCCTTTTCTGAGTAAGTATCCAATAATATAGAAACCAGTGTCTGGAAGACTTATTTAAATTCTCAAATTTACTACTACATTATAAATACTCATCAAAAGATGGTCAGAGCAAATGCAATGAATGCACACCCTAGAACACAGTTCAGCTCAAAAATGAGGAAATCCTGCCATGTGATCTAACACGGAAGTGCTTGGGAGACATTGTGCTAAGTGAATTAAAGCAGTCACAAAACATATGCAGCATGATTACACTTACATGGGGTATCTCGAGCCAATCAAACTAACAGCAGAAAGTAGTAGGACAGAGGCTAAGAGGAGTCAGTAAACATAAAGCTTGTCGGACAGGACAAGCGTTCTAGAACGCTGATGTACATCATAACACTTATATATGTAGTGCTGCACCATACATCTTAAAAGTTTAGAGGGCAAACTTCATATGCAATTGCTGTTTTAGACAGGGTTTCACCACATAGCTCTCCCTAGGTGACCTGAAATTCACTATGTAGAGATGTCCTCAAACTCACATAAATTTGCCTGCCTCTGCCTCCTGAATGCTAGAATTAAAAATGTGTTCTCCCATCCCCAGTTGCAAAATAATTCTTTTAAAAATTTAGCATAACAAAATATGAATAAATAATGTTTGGTTATTATTATTATTTGTCAGATTGATGATCCATATAGCTTCTTATATCTCTCTGTCTGTCTATCTGTGTGTGTGTGTGTGTGTGTACACATGTGTGCTATATGTATGTGTATAGGTGTATGGATGCTACTTGTGCAAGCAGGCATGTTTGAAGGCCACAGGTCCACATCAAGTATCTTTCTCTATCACTTTAATACTTGATTGGTTTTGAGGCAAAATCTTTCACTGGACATGAAGTTAGTCATGTAAGCTTGACTGGCTGCCCAGTGAGCCTTCCATCTTCCATAACTATCAATCTCAACATTTTCTACTGATGAGATTACAGCAAGGGCCTGTCTGCCTGAATTTTACTTGTGTGCTGGGGAATCAAAACTTACATCCTTATGCCTTTACAGCAAGTATTCTACCTACAGCCCCAATACTTTAAGTCTATATATGCTTTTCATACATTCATCAGCCATCACCAATCTACCCATTTATTCAGCACATTCATTGTTTACTGGCATTTATCAACAATCTATTGTGAAATAAACAGTACAAGGATCTTGTATTTGCATAGCACTTCGCACTTGTCTGATGCTACTTGAAGAGATGACTTCTGTATTAGAGTCTCCTTCAGAACATTGTAAGTTCCAGATAAATTTAATCAAATGCCATAACCATGACATTGATGGTTTGTAGAACTGAGGATAAGTATTTACTCAAAACTGACTCAGTAAAATGGGTGTACAGGATGAGAAACCTCCAAGCAGAAACCTCTTCTTTCATATGTGAATGGGAAGAATAGATTTAGGAAGTTGATGAGGTCCCAACAGTTCAACAACAGAAAGAATAAGCAATGTGGGCAATGGGGAAAGGGCCCATGAGAGCTGGCCCCTCCTCCACAAGCTCTTTCATTAGCATAGCCATATATTTCCCATATTTATAAATCTCTCTCTCCTCCAAATAAGGACAGATCAAAAAACTCCCCTTGCTCTCAGGTGGAAATCTGACAAGAGAAAGGAACCATTTGCTCACTGTACCCTGGGGCCCCCCAGCTGCCAAGTGATAGCTGAACAGAGGTGCACCAAGAGGCCTGCAGTCAAAAGGCAGTAGGATGGCCAATTGCCATCAATTTGAGCATCAAGTCTGGCATCTTGGCATCTAGCTTCTCTCCCCCTCCCCCAGGTTAACTGCTGAGAGCTTCTGCCTCTCACTAAAGCTGCTTATGTCACCAACCTCAGCCTGCCGCTCCCTTTCCCCGGCTTCTCTGCATGTCCTGGTAGTAAAAGATAGCCTCTTGTATACCTGGCTTTACTTGTGAGACCACCCAAACCCTAATGTACATGTTTCTCTCCCCCGCTCCCACACACTCATGGGTAAAGGCAGAATTGCCACATTCCCCCCTTGGACCTGATTGCTAGGCAACACTCAGCCATGTGAATTTGTCACTTCTGTTTGGCGCAAATTTCAATTTCACCTCCAACTGTAACAACACTGCTCGATATATTTTAGATGCCACTGTGGTTGGATGGCATCCCAGGAAAGATGTGAAGTGCTACTGCCAGGAATGAATGATTGGCATTGGGTAAAGCAATTCTCTGAACTCAGCCTTGGCATACCATTAATTGTTAAGTCTGTTCTGCTACCACCAACCTCTTGTCAGAAGCATGTCTATTGTAAGCCTTTGCAACAAGGGTCCAAATGGTAGAACTCTCTCCCTCTGTAAGATTTGAGTCTTGTCGATAACGAAGCAGTGGCTTTCTCAGCTCATAGTGCATTACTTTCTCATACTTTCTAGCTATTGGCTGTAGTTCAGTGTGAAAAGAAAATGAGTTCCACATCTGAATATTACTGAGCTAAAAATCATTGTGTGCCAATTCAGTTTCTGGCCATTGATGGAAGGACTCACCTTTCCTTTTAGTTTATTGGGCACAATCTGTTTTCATTTATGATAACAATTAAGCTGTACAATCAAGAAATGAGTTTAACAATGAAGATGATGAAATCAATGCTGAAAATATTCTTCTGACAATAAATCTATTATCTGACTGTATAATTTATATACCAACATTAGGTCAGGAAACAGGTTAAATGCAAGAAATCTGAATTTTTAAATAAACACAAGCAATGACAAGCAAGATATAACATATAATCTCCAAAGTTTCCATCCAACATTCTATTATCCTCCAGCTATTATCTACTAATATCATATTATTTGCTCAGTCACACACTTCAAAAACTTTATTGTGTGATTACAATTGATGGTATATAGACTCTAAGTGTTGGTTCTTTCATTGTTGTGATCTGTGCTAAATATTCAGAAAAGAATAAATATTTTTGATTCCCCCTTCAGTCTCTGTGGCCACCAATTTTTCATTTACTTTTTTCCCCCTCCAAATCAAAACGTCCTCATAAGGCTTGGAAGTATTTTCCCAGAATAAGTCTAATTAAATAAGGAAGAATCCATCAGTTATGAATGAATAAAAATAGCATTTCAGACTTTGTGTGCAGTCTCTGACTCACTGGAAACAAAAGGAGTTTCTGTAGCCGAGTGAATGAAGCACGAAGTGTGCATGTTCTTTTAAGAAAGGCCAAGGGTGCCGTTCTATTTTCTTAGCTCTGCTTTCATATTTATGCGTCTCATTTCCAGCTCATTGCTGATGCCTCAGTTGTACTATCCATCACCACTTTTATCCTCCTTGTTCCTCAAAAAGAACATAAAATCCCTTTTTATGTGGTGGTAATATTATTGCAAATAAAAGCAAATACCAAAATCTTTATTAGTCTGCCAAAATAATAAACTATTTAATAAAAGCATGCTGTAAAAATAAGGTCATTTGCATCAGTCAAGTGACTAGCAGGAAATGCAGAGAATTATTGGTCAAAAAAGTACAAACTGACAGCAATTATTTCTGTTGTTCTGACATATTGTGCAGTAGGGTTAAAATTTGGTTGGTACTTTGCATATTTCCTGGATTAAAGTGTCTTTAATTTTGCTCAATACTGGTTGCATAATAGAAATTGAAAATAACCAGATCTTCAGAAATTACTTGACTTTCTTGTAAATAGATTTTTGGTAAGGAGAGAGGATTAAATACACTGATCTCTTTCACATACCTTTGCACAAATGTGGGAGATGACCTTCAGATAACCTTGATATTGCAAGATTTATGAGCTAAATATTTACCATCTTAATATCTAATATTAATTTTACTTGTTGTGGGTCTATGCTCATGCCTCAGCTCCCTGTTTCTATTCACCTTTTGTCATTTCTACATGCACACCAATATAAGATGTTTTATATGAGAAGGTTAGTTTAATAGTGAAAGTTAAAATAAATGTGCTATTACTAAATAAATGTGTAATGTTTTCTCTTTTAGCCTATTGTAACATAAACCCAGGGTTTTTTCCCTGCAATTTCTATTCTTAGCTGGCAGATTTGCAAATATATTATGATGTGTTTGTAACATAAGAAAATCCGTAGCTATGCTAAAGATTAAAATACCATTTGTATAATCCATATAGTCACAAGAACAACCTAGTTATCAATTTTTTTCCTTAAAAGGAAAATGCAATTAAGTAAATATTATGAATCTTTTGAAAATCAGACTTCAATATTTCTATTACTTGTTCCATGATGACATTTAAAATTGAGAAAAAGCTCTTCAAACCCCATTTATTACATTATCAAGCCTTTTGTGTTGTTTGTTTGAGGCACTGCACCCCATTGCCAGTTTTATTGACATCGAACTAACCTGAGAAAATGAGATGCAATTCCTACACTACATGGAGAGTCTGTGTTGTTACTCAACTATCTATAAAAATTTGGACAGGAGTGAACACTGTTAAGAGGAAGACAAAGGCAATTCAATTCAGATCCTATGTGTTCTGGCTCTTATGTCTCACAAAACTCACATTTGAAAGTTCTAGACTCCAGTTTCACAGGTTGAGATTCCAATTGGGAACAGAACGTTTAAATCAGCTCTTCGGTTCAAATGAAGTCATATGGGTGGGTCCTAATCTTATCTGGCTTTTGGACACACAAAGAAGAATCAGGGCTGCACGGCACAAAGGGCTTTTAACAGGATGACGTTGTAACAGGAAAGTGGCCATCTGCAAGTCAGGAAGACAAGCCTTAGAGACAACAAAACCTGAAGGCCTCTTCATCCTGAACTTCTATCCTCTGTCCCAGGAGCAAATTACAGACTGTTGTTTACATATATTAACTAATCTGTATTCTGTTACAGTAGCCCCAATCAACCAATATAAAAATGGCTTTTTAAAAGAAATCTATTTGTAGCATCAACTCAAAAATATTTATTTGGGCAAAGCCCATCAGATGAATTTGAGATGGATGATACAACATGATTGCGCACAGCTTGTTCCCATGTTTTTCTGTGTGTTCTTCAGACAGAATCTCAAAATCTCACTCATAACCCTGAGTCCACGCAAATACATTATAGGCCATGTTTTCTGGCATTGAATACATTCCCTTTAATGAAAAAAAAGTGGGTCATTGTGTTTCCAATGAAAAATCTAAACAAACCCACTTATTTTCAGTTTAGAGACTATATGATAGCTGAGCTATATTTCATGGATCAACCACCAGCTTTGCTGAAATAGAAACCTCATTTTTAAGCCACTTAATGGGTTTAAATCTCTGTGAAAAGTTGTATTTCACAGCATTGCCCAGCGAGGGTTGCCTTGCAATTATTGTCCCTTGTCCTCTTGAGAAGCCTAGGCTTTTACTATCTTCTGTTCTGAACATATTTTCAGAAGACAAACCACCCCTTTTTCCTGTACACCACATGTTTCTAAGATTGTTTACTGGTCTCTATCTTCCAAGGCTTGTAGGATCACATATATTCTGAAGAATTTGCAATATCGTAAGGTCTAAGGAAAACATTAACAAACTTGGTATATTTGACTCCATAAAGAGAAGAGCCTGAGATTAAATTTCAATTTGGACCAAGTGCTGTGTTTTGGAATGGTTTATACAAGATCACAGCTCTTGCTTGATAGCATCTACAAAGGTTAAAAAACTGTCCTAAATAAAGCTGGCAGCTTCCAACTAACAGAACGGATTTGCCCGCTGTGAGTTTATCTAAATTATTCTTGCCATCTTCGTTCTCCATTCATCCAATTCAGTGCTGGGGATTGTGCCGAGGGGGGAATATGTATGTCTGGGAGAACTGAAGAACTGAGAGATAAAATCTATCCTGTGGCTTTGGTGCCTGGCTATCTGCTGCCCAGTGTACCACAGGTAAATCATAACATGGAAGGATATCCTCTAACCTCGGCCACTTAACCCAAGATCCTCTTTTAACTACAGTCCCTAGATGGTTAGGGGTAGTTCTGAAATGAGGACATGAGAATTAAATTCAGCCTCCATCAGAGGTGTGGGGGCAGATAGCAGACAGTGCCAGCAACTCCCAGATAACTAGATATCAAAGTCTTTTGTGTGGTTGGCAGTTCTGTAGTCCAGATCAGCTGATTACTGCTCCCGTATCAGGTAATGAGGAAAGCCTAAATTCTCAGAAACTTTTGATGATCTGAACTAAAAAAAAAAAAACACAAAAAAAACTGTGCTACTGAAGGAAATGTGGATTTGGAGCATTATAATCTGGTTATAAATATAAATGAGACTTAATTTTTTATCGCATATGGCACTGTTTATAAATTCCTATTTCACACAGGAGGAAGCTACAACCCAGAGATGATAAAGGTCTCAAACCTCATAATAGACCCAGAATTCAGATTTGGATGTACCAGACTCAGAATTGCTGCTTTTTCACCACATCAAGTGTTCCTCATCTGACCCTAGAGCTTCTTCTATAAAACATTTGCCAGGTCTCTAGGCTCATATTACTATAGCCACAGGAAAGGTGGTAGCATCATATCTTGATGAGCGAATTAAAGAGATTGTGGGGATATGAACAGGTCCAAAGTTAAAAGTGTTTTCATAGCAAATAACCACAGTTCTGTTCGAATAGGTAAAATGGTTGCAGTGATAATCAGAGAGGGGCAATGATCAATTTACAAAATTAAACAAATTGTCAAAAACCATATAATAATCCTTTCTTGTATTTATTTTTGTTCCATACTGTCTAATTAATTAAAGAGAATATGCGGCACTGTGTTTCCAGTGGCTACTAAAACAAATGACCACAAATTCAGTAGCATAAAACAAGAGGCACTTAATTCTTGTTGAGTTATAGAGACCAAACTGAGATACTAACAAGACTGAAGCGCCATTGGAACTTCTAGAAGAGCATCTGGCTTTTCCTTTATAGAGTTGTACTTCTGGCATTCAGTGGCTCCTGGCCTCTGCCTTCCAATGAAGTGACCACATATTGCTTGGGTCTTTGAATTGCTAGCTACTCTTTGTTGTAGTCAAATCTCTCTTTTTGCTTCTTCCATAAACACTTGTCATTCTGCTGAAGGCTGACTTGGATAATTGAGTAAGTGTTCTGTCACAGAACCCTGTTTAGTGATATCTGTCAAATTATTTCAGTCAAACAAGTTATTTTCACAGATTCTAGGAAATTATGGTGTATATACATATCTATAGGTATATAAGTACCCTCCAGATATGTATGTAGAATCTATCCTTATTAAAGTATGAAAATTTGAAAGAGCTATTCAGATTATTTTTGAGGACTAGGGACATTTTATGGAACAAACTTAGACCTCAACATTTTCTTGATTTCTCCAAATATGTTCAGTTTGAGTTTAGGACACAAAAACATAAATGCCTTTCCCTGAAAAGCTCTATAACAAAAGAAAAGAGAAACATGGAAAATCAATGATTACTTTTCAATGTAAAGAAAGAATTTCATTCCAAGTTTTATTGTTTAGTCTTCAGAGTCAAAAAATTAAAAGATGGTGTCACCCAAATTGTTATTTTCTGGCTGATGTTGTATAGAAAATCTGATAGAATAATGAAGAATAATCAAGTCCTTATTCCTGTAAAGATAAACTGTGACCATACCAGATGGTCTTCCTTTGAAGAAAACAATTAACAAATAAGACACAGTACAAAAGAAACTGTGTAAACACCAAGGGTCCACAGAAATATCCAGATTCTGGTGGGAACACACTGGATAAGTAGCATCTTATGTAAGAAAAAAAAAGAAAAGAAAAGAAACCCACCTTCCCACCTTCAACCACCCTGCACAAACAAAGTGTCTACAATCAATTCTTCACAACAAAGGGAAATGCTACTAGATGAGAAATAATCCCCCCAAGCACAGGAAGAACACTAAATACAGTAAGTTCATGGGTTATGCCATATTCAAGGAAATGTAACTACTATTTATACAACTCTCCTCCGCCCACATAATCAGAAACAGGCTCGGAGCTTAATACCCTTGGATTAATTATCATTTTGAAATTTCTAACCATTTTATATTGGAATTTTTCCATTTATTTCAAGCCTTGACATTTTTGTCCTCAAGTTGAATCAGTGTCCACTGTCTACATGTCTTGCTGAGTTCACAGTGGAACTCAGCTTCTTCCATATCTGTAGTGTGATGATACTCTCCTCAAGCATTTGAGAGCACCAGTAAGCAGAAGCAGGACGCTCAGAACTACATGCTAAATGGAGTGGGGCCTTTTCCATTTTCATAGACAGAATACAATATTAAGTGGCAAAACAAATTCAGGAGAGCAATTTAGATAGAAAGAGTATGGGTCTGCTGGGGAGGGGAGGTGGAGAGGAACAGGGAGGAACTGGGGAAGGGAAAACCTTAATCAGTATATAGCATATGAAAATAATCTATTTTTAATAGAATAGAAAATAATATTTTTGCATTTGCACAAGTTTGACTCATCTCTTTATTAGACAGAGCCTAAAAAAGGTGAATATCTTGGAGCCAGTTATTCAAATGGCAAGGCAAAATATACTTTTATGACAAAAAATTCTCCCAAATTATTTTGTATTTTAAGCCAAGGTCCCTGTGTTATTGAGGAACTAGTAACAATATTTATTGAATGATTACTCTGTGGTAGGCACAGTTCTAAAAGGTTTTACACAAATTATGTAGGATAAAGGCAACAAAACAAACTCTGTCACAATAGTTTCTTTACTAGTTCTACATTTTAAATTTTAAAACTAAGAAATACGACATGAGATTAACCAAATCTGACCCAGATTTAAAAGGCTATTGTTTGGGTTTTGGAGAGGTGGCTCAGCAGTTAAGAGCATTTGCTACTCTGGAGAGGACCACAGTTCAGTTCCTAGCATATACACAGTGGTTCACAACTGAACTCCAGCACTGGTTATGATCTCCTCTTCTGGCCTCAAATTCAATGGGAAAAATTATAGGTTTTATATTTTGTCAGAGATGTTTTCCATTTACCCCAATCATGACAGTTTGTTGCATTTGTGGCTGTTTAGATATTTAGAACAGACACTATATAGTCTTTTTTTAATGGGGAGTTGGCTTGTACATATATAAACAAATGAATGAATATTCATGAACATTGTTTTTAAAACTGTAAGCTTGGGGTGATTTGAAGCTTTTTAATTTAGAACATTATTGAAGAAGAAACATCTGAGATAGAATAGGAAGCAGGTTCCTTAAATGACTTAGCAGCTTTCAGTAGCATCAACTATTACAGTGAAAACAAAGATTTCTAATCTTAGAACTTGGCAGGTGAGTCAGTAACAGATTTTCCAATATAATGTTTTTATTTTTTAGAAATAGATGGATTTGTAGATTTTTTCTCTAGACTGTTCCACAACTATCACGTTTTTGAAAAGAATATCTTTGTGGGATAATGATTAAAATATTTTAAAACAATTTTCTTTATTAAATGAACAGTTCTCTAGATGTTTTGCTTTTTGGGGCTCTGTAAGACAGCTTCGGTCTGTAAGCAAGTACAGCTTTGACTGCAGCTGGGAGAACACATGCCTACATGTGTGTTCATCATGGAAGAGGGGCCATAGTTAAGACACCAAAGATTTTAATATTAGAGTTTCTTGCTTAATATTTTTAGTTTGGGTCACCTAATTCACATTTAGTTTAAAAAAACTGTCTTGCTGATTATAAGCATCAGGAAAAAGGCTCACTATAATTTCAGATATTTTTATGGCTTTCAACAAATCACCTCAGGTTTCTTGTTGAATTATGAAAAAGTTGTCAGTGCGATGGCACTAAAATTGCCAATTAGGGCAAGAAAAGGAACTCCTAGATATTAAGACCAACAAACAAAGAAGATAAAAAATAGCTGAGTAATTAGCCTATGTAAAAATACACTTAGTGAATTCTACAGTGATACAATGCTTTTGAATGGACCAGATCCCACCTATCATGCTCGTCTTCCTCATGGTTTCAAATGTTCCCATACTCACTCACCCACTGCAAATAACTATACAGATGTCAGGAAGAATTAAGACTGCAAATTCATTGCCCAAGAAACACACCCTGAGGCAAAGGGCAGGTACAAAAAATATTGAGCAAGTCAATTTTGCAAAAATCACTTGCAAGGCTGTGTAACACATTTTGTCTGCTGAAAACAGATGGTCTTTAGGATTTGCATCATTCTGACAAGGAAATTATAACCCAGAACATTAAGGGGATATTTTTTTTACTATGGTGGCAAAGGGACACAAGCCAACATCATAGAAAATATGGTACTTTGCCCCGACAAAGTAAAATATGAAAATGCCAAATTTCCACAATATTACATCTTGCAGAGCAAGATAATCTAACTAGTGTATACTTTTGACTGTCCTTTTCCAGTGGGTCACAGTCTCTTACTTAGGGTAAATTATCTTCAAAATCACAGCATATTTGTTTAAAGTATTTTATGAGTAAAACTCAAAAATGCTTTTTAAATCTCAGTTTAGTTTCCTCCAATTATTAACACAAATTAAAAATTCACTGGTAATTTTTTTCTCAGTTCATGCAGTTGGAATCATCTCAGTTCTTCTACTGGTATAAAGGGAGCACCATGCTTTGGTCATACTACTGAGCTAATTTATTTTACATTTTTGCTTCTGTAAACTTAGTGATCCCCTGAAAAATAAATCCACCATACTGTTAGAATAAGCGACAATCACAGACCCCTGTGTGGGTCTGAGGAAGGTCTTCTGCATAGATGTTATGGTTGTATAATTGGGTATTCTTGTAGGACTCCTAACAATGGGAGTGAGAAATATTTTTTTACTTATTTGCCTACTCTTTGGACTTTTTCCTTCTAATGGGTTGTTTCATCCAGACTTGATATGAGGGTTTGTGCCTAGCCTTACGGTAACTTGTTATGCCATGGCTGGTTGATATCCCTGGGAGGCCTGCTCTTTTTATGAAGAGAAATGGAGGAGGACTGGATCTGGTGGATGGTGAGGAGGGTGGTGGGGGGGAAGAGGAAGGACTGGGAAGAGTGGAAGGAGAGGAAACTGTGGCTAGGACGTAATTTAAAAAATAAGAAAAAATCATACTGACTTGATTTAAGCAAAATTCTCCTTTCTTTCTCTATTGGAAGAGACAATTATTGCTTTAAATTTATTATTTTTCCATAAAGGCAATTTAAATAGTATTTCCCTTAAGGTGTTAGACAAAGCATAAGATGGATGTTTTGGGATAAATGAGGATTTTTTACATACTCAAATCTCTTGTTTCTTCCATGTAATTCAAACAAATTTCACCATAATCTATTCATCACATAGTTGAAATTACATGGCAACTATTTCAACCACTGAGATGTGTGTGTGTGTGTGTGTGTGTGTGTGTGTGTTTAAAAATCTTCCCCCATATGAGATACACATTATTCAAGGTCTTAGCACAGAAATAAAAAAGAATTTGGGGAAAAGATCATATATCAAGGTTTATGTCTTAGTGTTTCTATTGCTGTTAAGAGACACCATGACCATGACAACTCTTATAAAGGAAAACATACAGACTGGTGGTAGCTCGCTCACTGTTCAGAGTTTAGTCCATTACTGTCATGGTGGGAAGCAAGTCAGCGTGCAGGCAGATGTGGTGCTAGAGAAGTGGTGAACAGTTTACATCTTGATTCAAAGGCAACAGGAAATGAACTGTCTCCCTGGGCATGGCTTGAGGATAAATGATACCTAAAAGTCTACCTCCGCAGTGACACACTTCCTCCAAGAAAGTCATACCTCCTAAGAGTGCCATTCCCTTTGGGAACCATTTTCCTTCAAACCACCACGGTGTAGGTAGAGCCAAAGAAACAGGAAGAGGCATAGATTAATTAGCATTTTGCTACTGCAATAAAATATGACCAAAAGGAATTCAAGGAAAAAAGTTTATTTTGGTTTATGTTTCCAAAGAAGAATCCAAAATGGAAGAGTACGGAACGTGGAAGTGGGTGGCAGAACACAAAACTGAGAGATCATATTTCTGGGAGCATGCAGGAAGCGATGGAACTGGAAGTGGAGCAAGGCTACAAACTTTCACAGCTTTCCCCCAGTGTCATACATCCTCCAACAAGGCCTCACCTCCTAAACTTCCCCAATTAGTACCATCAACTGGGAACCAAGTATTCATATATCCAAGCCTATGAGGGGCATTCTCATTCAAACCATAATAGGATGGGAATGCATGCAAGCACTGGAAAATCTAGACTACATAGCCATCCTTACTCCGGGACGTGAAGTGTGAGGGGAATGGTGGCACCAATACTTGCCGGAACTCAGTGAGGGCTGTAGCTGTGGAAATGAGGCCCTGAGGCAGAAGCTGTATTCACATCATAGCCATTACAGACCACTGTATGTAAGATAGAAAGAAAGGGAGGAAATAAATATTCTGATTTCTTTTTGTTTATTTTGTTTTTCTTCCTCCTAAGTCATCCATTAGCAAAACCCAATAGAAAACCAGACGGGCAGGGGTGAATGTTGCAATCTAGATGGAATCCTAATCATAGAAATGGATAGGGTGAAATGGGAGTAAGAGAAGAGGGGCAGCCTCTGAGTGAGTTCTCAGTGGCATCTGCTAAGATCCATTCCCTTGGGTGACTTAGAGAGTGAGCTGGATAGAATACACTTATGAAAAGAAAATGTCAAGATAGGCCATTACTGACACCCATTTTGGACATTTTCTCTTGTTCACTCATTTACTAACTCTTGTAGAAGCCAGCTGGATTGCCATATGCATGACCATGACAACAATATCCAGTCTAGCAACGAGTTCAGAACCGCAGTCCAATGCTCCATGAGAAACAGACTCCATCCTTAGGTGAATGAACTTAGAGTTATATCTCTTATTAGTCATGTCTTTTATGTTTTAGATCTATGAAAGAACCTGAGTCAGGACATCTGGGTAAGTCCAGCCAAGCTCTTAACTCACAGAAACTGAGCTAGAGTGGGTTTGATCTGTTATAAAGCAAGAAATAACTAATATAAGACAGGATAAGCAGAACAATCCACAATGTTGCCTCAATGTATATATTTATCACCTTTAGCATGATAGAGAAAAGTACTTGTCAAATGTAAAATCTGACAGAAAGTCTTATCAGGAGGGCAATAGTCACAGAATGATTTATTTATTTACATTCTTTCCAAAAATTTAAGTGCTAAAATTAATTCCCCATCATAACATTCATTACTTAGTAGCAAAGAAAGTAAGGATGAAACCTGTTTGATTCTGAAGATGGGCTACAGGGAATTGGAGGCTTTAGGGGGTGAGCCTCAACTACTATGCCTGTGCCTGTTCCACTGGCTCTAACCCATATCTTAGTCTGTCTCCTCTGCCCAACAAATACTCATCAAGACTGTAAAATCTAAGCATAGACCTCAGAGTAAGGCTTCTTGCTTAAAATATTCATAGAAAATTTGATTTAAGAGACAAAGTTTAGATTTTATATTAATAAAAACATAACAAAGAGCATAAGTGCCCCCAACAATCTTCATTTCTGTCTTCTCCTGGGGGTTTGCTCCAGTTGACACTAACCATTGCTAGACCACTTATAGTCTGACTAAATCTTGATTATGCTCTGCCAGGAAATAATTTACGATTCATCTCATCTTCCCAACCAACTTTCAAATGAGTCATTTCATTTTGTTGTGTCCAAATATGATCCCTCCCACATTGTTCCCAAATTATTTCAGTTCTTAATGTTCTTCATAGGAATTCAGAAAGTGGTTTGTGAACTACTTAATGTAAATAGTAAAAGGCTTTTCCAACCATATTTAGTAATAAGACAACTTGTTAAAGTTAATTACTTTCTTAGTGAAAGGAAATACAGCCTGAACTTAGCTTCTGGATTAGATGCTTTAGTACTTATGCAATGTATTCTTATGCCCAATAAATATCTTCTACTATGCCCCATCACACCAGGCAGACAATGAGTAAATTAAATATAAGGCATATGTGATTTTTTATACTCTCAAGAAACTGTTCCTTCATCCTTTTCCTTGCTCTGTGCCCCAAACAGCTTGGTCTTTGTGAATTAGACCAACTAGCTCATTTATCCACTGACTTGAAGCCAATGGCAAGCCCTGGCAGGAGGGAGCATGGCAGATGGAAAAGACATCAGGGTATTTCTTCTGCTGCAATCTCCATTTGCTGATGTATTCTTATGACAATGGCTGTGACCTTTCATAAATATAGCCTCTATCAAATTCCTTGAACTTGTACTGAATTACTCCAACCTCTAAACATGTTGAAAGACTTCACTTTTCCCTTGCCCCTTTGGACCTAGGATGATACAGTCTTCCAAGTATTAATAGTTCCCAAGTATCCTAACCTTCCTTATAAGTCCTTAAACATGCATGCAACTCTATAAAAATTCCTTTATAGAGTAGCCTTCAATTCCTATCTCCTTTCAATCAATTTGAATAACATAGTAGTAAAAGATTTTCTGTTCAAGAAATTGATGATTATTGAGGAACAGAAAATAATTTAATACGATGTGACTGAGAAGTACAAAAAGACTTATGATCTATACTATGGCATCCAGGAAGGATGGTTTCTAGTATTGAAGATCAGGTGATCAGGAGGAAAAAAACAACTATACGTGCATTTATATTTTGGCAAAGAGAATCCTCTGTGTGCTTGTAACAAAGACTGAATAAAGGTAATTAAAAAACTTGAAAAATTAAATTGTTTGCTCTGTTCTTTATTAAACTCTACCACTACTTTGCAGTTAAACAAGAATATAGAGATATTTTATAATAATGAGCTTCTTTATTTTTTATTATGAATAGTTGAAACAAACTGATAATAGCCAATTAATCTCCACTTAAATTTTACAAAGAAAAATTTATCTATAAAACACTAATTTTTTTAAAGTCAGAATGCCAAATTGAATCAGCCTATGTAAGAGTCATGATAATATTCATTCATATAATAAAGTGTAGAAAATTTAAAGCAGTATTCATGAGGATACATAGAAGATGGTCTTTTTATTTTGTGATACTAAAGATTGTGCAGAGGGGCCTTGCACATGTTAGGCAATTAGTCTATTACTTAGCTACAGCCCTGGCCTTGAAGATGGTTTTTTGAATTCCTATAACATCAATATAAATTGTGAAGTAACAGTTTAAATTTTATTTGTATACTGTATATCCAAATTATTCTATTATTTTGATTTTATAGAGTATTATCTATTTTCTATTTTATATCATATTTTTTTGCTTCAGACCCTACCTTTCATGCTTTCAATTCAATTTGATTATTTATATATTGTTATGCATTGGGAATTATTGAGACAAGTTCTCACTCTGTAGCTCAGAGTGACCTTAACTCATGTGGACTCTCTTGCCTCAGCCTCCAAAGTTCTGGGGTTACAGGTATACAACAGAATAACTGATTTATGTTTTATATTTTTAATCAATTTAATACTTCCAATTAAACTATGTATTTTTATCACTTGATAACGTGCTTATTTCTCAAATGCCATTTATTCTATGTGCTTGTGCAATATTCTCAGATACAGAGAAATGAGAAGTCATTATTAGAATCCTGTATACAAATAGTTAAAAATAAACACTTCAAAAAAGTACAATTTTAATCTATCTGGTTTTATAGAAAGTACAAAGTTAATATAGGGAAATCTTACCGATTCTATAAATAATTAGGAAATGACCATGACTATAATGTTTACTCATTAACATATTGCAATAATCACAAAAAGAGAGTGTGGATAAATTTTCTTCTCGTGAGCTTTTCCATTTTTTCTTGAAAATTGATCTACTTTGAATATAAATGAGTTTTCTATTTAAATAAATTTATTCAAATATGCCTATTGCCATTGAATTGGTTCCTAGATTTTATTTTGGTGGACTTTTGAAATGATCTCATTTCTCAGAAACACAGCTGAGGAATGGAAGCTGTTAGTGAGCTTTTATAAGAGCCAGGAGATATTGCAATGAATAACTGCAGGGTATCCATTTTAAACGAAGAAGGAGACAGCAGATGATCATGGCACTTATAATGCTTTGAATATTTTCAAAGCTATAGTCCATCAGTTTAAAATGTTTGTTCTAGAGCTTGGACCATTATGTGTTTGGACAATGTTTGAACAACAAAACTTTGTGTATATGGAGTCAATATTGTCATGTTTTACGCTCATTTTATACAGGCCTTTAATTTCTTCATTCTTTGATTCATTCATTTGTGTGTGTGTGTGTGTGTGTGTGTGTATCCTACAGTACTTTGTGGCAGTCAGAGGACAACTTGAAGAAGCTGGTTCTCTCCATCCACTAGAAATCACATGCTTTAACATGCAGAACATGTTGCTGGTTTTTTTTTAATGAAAAAAAAAGATAATAGATAGGTGATTCCGAAGTTTATAAGCCAGCTTAAAAATGATGAAATCTGGTTTCTGTTCCCAGTGCCAACACTAACAAACTACATCCAAAAATCAATTTATGGTCTGCGAGGTCCCGTGCCAGCAAGGAGCCCTGATCCTGTACCAGAAGATCCATCAGAGGGGAGAGTGTGTTCCTGATACTCAGCAGAAGCCCTGGAAATGGAGAAAAGACATTCCTCAACCCCCTAAACTTCCTGCTCATTCTGCAGGGGCTCCTAACCCCAGCTACTG
>LOEQ01014556.1:0-11372 GCA_001685075.1 Bramus lutescens | reverse complement strand
TTTCAACACCAAAGGAATATCACAGAAAAAGCTGTCTATCACTCTAGGTCCACAAAAGGGTAGTTCCAAAATCAGAATCAATTGACTCATTGCATGCACGAATCCAATGATCCATGATATCAAAACGAGCCAGATGCATTTCTTTCTATCCATGATGCTGGAGTAGTGGAGTGGCCTACAGATGGCCACATAGCGGTCATAGGCCATTGTTACAAGAAGCACCATCTCACCCCCAGCAAATATATGTACACAGAGGATCTGGCTCATGCAGCCCCCAAAGGAAATGGTTTTATTTTCTTTTACGAGGTCTGTGATTAGTTTGGGGGTAGTAACTGAGGAAAGGCAGAAGTCAATAAATGAGAGATTGGCCAACAAATAGTACATAGGAGAATGGAGATGATGATCAGTGATGATTAATGTCACCACAAAGAGGTTGCCTACCATAATCATTAAGTAGAGGGTGGAAAATGGCAACAGGAGAAAAATCTGCAGTTCCCTTGAGGTACAAAGTCCCTGAAAAATAAACTCAGACACCACAGACTGGTTTGTTTCTTCCATTTAGTACACTAAGCTCCAAAATGTTAAGAGAGAGAGAGCCTAACTAAGAAATCCTGAAATAGAAAGAAAAAATTAATGTTCAGAATAATGTAAGAAGAATACGTACTATATCTTAGCATTGTACCATGTCAAATTTAAAATAACTTCCCTAAATTTAGATTCTTTGTAATTAGGGAATTTTCCTAGATATAGGAAAAACTTTACACATCTGAAAGATAATCTGTATAGGTATGCAAATAAATATATTATTTAAAAATATCAGTAACAATTATTCTTTTTACATTTACCTTGCATCAAATATATATCTTTTGGCATGGATTCAGATATAATATTTTCAATGAATATCTGAGATATATTTACAGACTCTTGACTATCATAATAGGAGAATTACAAGTCATTTATACATAAACACAAAATTCCCAGGCACCAATCTATTCATGATATGCTCGAAGAGATATAATCCAATAAATTTTATTAAAATGTGTGATAAAATGGCTCATCAAATAAATTGAGAAATCACATGCCAGGGACACATTTTTAGCATTGTCTTTCCAAGCTCTTTGGACTTAGCCATTGGAGTATATCTTTAAGCAATAATGTATTACTAGGACTGACAGATGTAATTTATTGTCATATATTTATAGACTTTCAACCTGAAAAGTTGAGATTTCATAAGATAGTTTGAATAATTTATTCACGAAAGCTGTTTACTCTGCCTTTCTACCTTTCTGTTTCAGTTTTTTCTGTTTTCCTTTCTTCATTCGTAGATTATTTTCCTTTATTTATTTCTCTTGAGTTTTTGTTCCTAATCTTCAGTTTTCCTACTACATTTAGGTTTGAAATTGGAAGACTGAAATGTTAACAATCTATGGGATATTTTTTGATTTCCTTGGTAGTACTTAATATATAATAGTAACAACAATTTTCATTGATTTTTCTGGCTCAGTAAGTTCTGTAAAAGATTAAAACTAGTGCAAATTAAAGTCTCTCTGATTCAAAACAGCCAATATCACTTTCAGATTATGAAACAAATGATAAGAGTTTTTATTTTGAGAATCCAAGAAAGTCAATGACATTTCTAACAAGGTAACTTACTATTTAACTACAAGTACAAATAAGTAAAAATGACCAATTTAAGTAGCAATGGTCAGGTTTACATGAAGTTAATTTTAGTGTGTTCAAAATTGAGCATACTTAACACTGACAATTAATGACATTTTCACATATCTCTTTCAATTTGGTGAATTCTTAATGAATTATGATTTTTCTAATCAGTATTTCTGTCATTTCTATTTTTAATAAATACTTCCCTATTGTTTTGTTTTCATCCTGAGAAAATAGAGGATCCAAAAATCAAAAGATAATCAGTTAATATTAGAGTTATCTTAATGGCCTGTATGTTTTTTTTTCTGTGTTGAGAGACATGGAAAGAAGGTTACCCTAAAAGAACATTATAAGTGAGCATATAAAACTACATTATGCTCCCAAATGCCTCAAGCTATATTTGGAAATGGAAACTACAATATTTTTGTCAATCACAATATGTAAAAAACATCAATATGAAAAATACAGTAAACTCATAAAATATTTAAAAAATATGCTACTGACAAACAAGGTTTAAGAGAGTAGTTGCACTAAAAATTAAAGTACAATAATCAGTTTGTAATGCACACACAATACAAGAATCACCTTATAAAACAGATCTTCCCTTTTGGATGATGTTTCCTCTGATTTTCCCAGGAATCTGAAACTTTTACTTTATTGTTTCTGCCATAACCAGTGTTACTGGGATGTTTCAATTCTGTGTGAGTTATATACACTGACAAGAGTCATAGCTGCCTTGGAAAGTTTCCCACTCTCTTCATTAAATAAGACCATAAAATTGGAAAGCCTTTTGATTTCATAGTCTTTGGGGAATCCCTATCTTCCAGTGTTCCTTGAATTGAATAAGAGAGCTGAATAATATAGAAAAATTGTTCCCTTAATTTTATAAATATTTTGAAAACATGAGTTAATATTTTGCATGTGTTATGATAACTTAAAATTTAAAAGATAAATCACATGAGATAGTGAGATGCCGTTCGTCGCAGTTCAAGTCATTTGTTGTCAGGTCTGATGACCTGATTTAAACTTTGAGATCAACAGGATGGAGGGGTTGAACCCACTCACTCAGCTGAGTTCTGAACTCCACACATATGTGGCTACAGTGGTGTAAGTCAAATATACATATGACTACATTCATGACACAAACACCCACATTAATAAATGTGATTAATATTTCTAAAAGATGAAAACATATCTGTAGTTTTGCAGTTCACATATCCATTTAGACAATTGTCTCCACACCTGGAAATGCCAACAGAGACATTTTTCATTTCTCACTCTCTTTTGATACTTTATTATAAACCCTTACCACATATATGAATCATGTAAATAATTTCATTTTAAATTGTACAATTTGTTTTTTTAATTCATTTTATTATATATTACTTGAACATCATTATGTTTTGAAAGGCATACATATAGTGAAATTTCATATTAGTACTTTATGTAGATACTGTGTGCATTAAAATCATTTAAAATCCCTTTTCAACTTTTGATCACTTCTATTTTATAAAATATAGTGTTCATTTCATACATTTCAAAAAACTAACTTACTTTCAACTGTCCATGAAGTTTTCTACAGATACATTATTATATGAAATTTAGCTTTAAAAACAAATAGTTATAGACCCCAAATATGCTCCTTATCATTTCTATAATAAATACGTTATTACAGTTGTTTAACCAAAGTATATCTATTCACTACATTGTATTATATTTTTGATATAGCTCTCACTTACATATAACCCTCCATGTTTTCCCTCAATTCCATAATATTTTTTCCATTAATTGTTATTGTATTCATAATTATACATACAAAATCTATTTCTATATACATTTATAATCCCAAATATAATCTTCAGAGTCTGTATAATGCTACTTGAATGTATGTTTCTGACTTCTGATTACTGTGCAACTAATTGGTATTTCCTTCCCTGGAATGGATACACTTCTATCACATCCATATTCTCTCAGTTGCTTATAGGGTTGTTTTTGGTAGGTTTGAAGTCTCATAGGCTTTTTTCCCATCCTCATTGGCATCTTTTATTATAGGCTTTGTTCAGCTTATCTTTGAGCCATATTGGTGGTGAGACTTTAAAGGTAGCTTTTGGTGTTACTTGGAGACACAATCTCATCACAAAGGCCCTGTTTCTCTGTCTCTTACAGTGTTTCTCTTTCCTCTTTTATAATCTTCCCCAAACTTTACATCTGGAAGTACTTTGCAGAGGTATCCATTGGGACTGGGCTTTTGATACTTATGTGAAATGCTTGGCACTACCCATGTACCATGATTGATGTGCAACAGAAGGTGCCCCTGCTCTATAAAAAAGTGAAAGTTGTGAGCATCAAAGCAGCAATGCTTCCTCCAGTTCAATGAAGCTTAACGCCAAGGGAATTAACCAAAGCAATTTGAAAGAAGAGTTCTTACACACAATTGACTAACAGAAACCATCAAGAAAGTTTCTGCCAAGACGACAATCCACATAGAAGCCAACACAGACTTTTATATAAAATACTTCTGTAGTGAAAAATGCCCAGAAACTCATATTTCCACTTCAGTCTGAGGTGATCCTGTATCTATGCCTTTTGGCCAGAGTTATTGTTTCAAAAACAAAACAAAATAAAACAAAAAACGTTTGGATCTTCCTCTGTTTTGTCTCTTATAACTTTCCTTCATGCTATAGATACCTTGGTTAGTAGAGTTGTTGCCCTAGCATGCAAGAAGCCATGAGTTTAATCGTCAGCACTGCCGCAAGCAGGGTGGATGTGAAGACAAAATCAGAATCCTAGCTCTTAAGAAGCAGAGGCAGGAAGATGAAAATATTAAGGTCATGTCAGCTACATGTTGAGTTTCAGGCCACCCTAGGCTCTATGAGACCCCGTGCAAAACAAAACAAAAACAACCACCAAACGAAAACAAATCAAACTTTTCCAAACCAACCAAACGACAGCAACAAAAACTGTTTTGTTGCTCAAGTCTTTGACTATGCTCACAGTTCCCTGTGAAACATCAATTCTCTTTGCACTCTTATTCCCAAATAAATATTGGTGTTCTTTAAGGAATCATTTTTTTATTTGTACTGATATATCTAATGATACATTATGGTTATGCATCTATTGATAAACAAAGATATCTAACAGGTGTTTGGTATGGGAGGTCCTTCTGCATGTGTGTTGCTTTTTTTGGTTAGTGAATAAAGAAACTGTCTTAGACCTGAGCAGGGCAGAATATAGGTAGGTGGGGAAAACTAAACTGAATGCTGGGAGAAAGANTAGGAATATGCTATAGTGATTGGCCAATCAGTGATTTAATTAATAGAGTTACTGGGTTGTTATTTTATGAGTCTGGGCATCCAGAAAACAAAAAAAAATAACCTAGAACTATAGATGTTGTGCCTCATGACACCCTTTGCTAAAGGCCTCATGTTCAAAATAGACAAACTTAGAGCACAGCATTATTCAGCCCATTTCACAAAGGCCGCACATATCAGATGGCATTCCCTGTACCTTTTGTTGTGAATACTGCTTTTCATTCATACAAAATTCTTTAGAATTATTAACCACAAATAACTTAAAAATTATAAACTGTTTTCTATTCTGAAATTTCTTCCTCTAATCTTATACTTAGGAACAGGATTCTATCAATGTCTATTCAACTTTTCAAAAGTATGCATCTTAGTGTCAATATGCATAATTCTTTTCTGTATGTTTGCTTGCCTGTTTCCAGGGAACATGAAATAGTAGAGATCTCTTGGATGGACCTGGGGCAGATGGGGGCAGGAACTTGAGGGATTTGGTGGGGGGAGTGGATAGTTTAACAGAAGAGCATATTTGAAACCAACTGTTGATAGAAAATGACAAAAGTCATAATCAGTAATAATACTGTGTATTCTCACTTATCTTTGTGCTTTGTCCTATTGGCTATACTTATTATTGTTGGAGATCACTGAATAGCAGTTAAATGGTAGTGTAATGATCAGGAGATCACATAATATGAGGTTTAAACAGGTAAGGGAGATCATATTTTTACTTGTAGCATGCAAGATGCTAAGTCAGGAAAACCATAGCTTCAAGATCCTCCTAAACTACAACATGATATTTATGTAAGTAAATAACTGAATAAGGAAAGCAAAGAAAAATGGAAGACTGTTAACAAAGTTTGTATCCAAAGGTAGATGCAAAGGAAATACATTCCTTGTTATTTCTGACACAGATGATTTGTGTGTGTATATATATTTTGATTCACAAAGATATCTTCATGTTTCTCAAGCACCTATTTTTTGATTTCTCCTAATTAGATGATGTCATAGTTAGGGTTTCTATGATAGAAAGAAACACCATGACCCAAGAGCAAGTTGGGATGGAAAGGATTTATTAGGCTTATATTTAAGCATTTCTGTTCATCATTGAAGGAGGTCAGGACAGGAACACAAAACTGGCCAGAATCATGGAAGCAGGATCTGATGCAGTGACCATGGATGAAAGCTGATTACTGACTTGCTTACCCTTGCTTGCTCAGCCCACCTTCTTATAAAACACAGGACAAGCAGCCCAAGGATGACAACACCAACCACAGGCTGGTCCCATCCCCACTGATCAATAAATGAGAAAATGCCTTACAGCTGAATTTCAATGACACATTTCCTCAGGTGAGGAGCCATCCTCTGATGGCTCTAGTATATGTCAATTCTATGCACAAAACTACCCAGTAGAGGGTACAATAATTTCTGTTATTTTTACATTAATACTTTTACAGTAACATGCTAATAATATCTAGTTGGAATCTTAATAAATATAAACATCAATATTTTTCACACACTGAAACACTTGGCCTGATACATGTGGCATATATTTTCTTATGTGTGTTCAAATTACTGCAGATGTCACATACACAGATTGAGTTCATTCACAACATTTAAATAATTACTAAGAATAATATAAAATATTAGAATATGAAAAGTGGTAATAGAAAATAATAAAAGAACTATTATAAAACAATTATTCTCCAAGAGATAATATAAGAGATACTATATTTATTACATATCTCATTTTAGTATAATAGAAATCCCAGTACTGTTTTATTATATTGATATATACATGGAGACAATTAGTTTTAGAGTAATACACTCAGAGTTATCACTTGCATCCATAACTAAGAAAATGATTATCTATGCTCCTAAATATCAAACTGTGTTCTTCAAAAGCAGTGACTTTAATTATATTCTGTGGATCTTCTGAAGAATCTGATCTATAAATTAAACAGTACTCATTTTCTTTATTGCTAAAACTATAGTACCACATCACTTCATTTTGTTTAGTTTTTTGTTTCTGTGTTTATAAATTGCAAAATATAAAGGAAATGGGCAATTTTGACATATATTATTTATCAAATTTAAATCAATTACAGATCAGTAACTTCAGCAGTCCTTTCATCCCTAGTGATACAGAATTAGTGATTGAAAGTCTTCCCAACACAAAAAGAACAAGGCTGAATGGTTTAAGAGAAGAATTCTGCTAGAATGTCAAATAAGAATTAACAACATTACTCCTCAAATTATTACACAGAAAGAAGCAAAAAGAACATTGCCAATTCTATTCATAAGGCCACAGTTATCCTAAGACCTAGAATATATGAATGTCAAGTAAAAAAATAATTTAAGACCAATTATCCTTTATGAACATAGATATGAAATGTATCCATAAAATACTTGTAAACTGCATTCTATGATTCATCAAAAAGATCATCAGCGTGATCAACTAGGGTTCAACCATGTTATCTAAGGATGATTAAAATCCTGTGAGTAAAAGAAAAACCTAATCTACCATGTTTATAAACTAAAAGATGTAAACCTCATGATCATCTCAGTAGATGCAGAATGAGGTCTTTGAGAAAATCTAACACTGCTTCATGATAAATGTCTTGAGGAGACAAGATGTAAGAGTGACATATTACAATATAATTAAGGTGATTAACAGCAAGTTTACAAACCATATCAACCTAAATGGAAGTGACCTCAAAGCATTACCACTAAATTTTGGAAAAAGAAAAGTTGTCCACCTTTCCATACCTATACAATATAGTAATTGAAGTCTTAGCAAGAACAGTAGGACAACCTAAAGAATTCAAATGAGTTAAAAGGAAGGGATAAAGTCATAGAATCTTTATTTGCAAATGTTATGAGAGTACATATAAGTGAATCTGAAAATTTTAAAGGAAACTCCTATGTGTGGTAAATACTTTTACCAAAGTTTAAGGATACAAAATTAAGGCAAACACAAACTTAAACAAAGCCAAAAAATATATAGCCTTCTTTATATACAAATGATAACAAATTAAGAAAGAATTCATGGAAATAATAACTTTTATAATCACTTCAAAATAGGTGGGATAATTCTCACCCAGCAAGAGAAAGATTTGTATGATAAAGGTTTAAGATATTGAAGAAAGCAATTATAGAAAGTATCAGAAAATGTAAACATGCTACTGGAGGTTTCAACATCCCTTACCTCAAATTGTATTACAGCATATAACAATTAAAACAGCATAGTATTAGCATAAAACCTGTCATATTGATCAATGGATTTCAATTTAAGAACTGGACAGAAATCCAAACATCTATAAACACTTGAATTTTGATAAAGAAGCAAATATATATATAAAATTATAGAAGAGAACTTTCCCAACATAGAAGGATATGCTTATGATGTTACAAGAAGTTTACAGAATACCAAATAGACTTGACTAAAAAAAGTTGCCTAGTTATATAATAATCAAAACACTAAACATGCAGAGTAAAGACAGAATACTCGGAGCTGCAAAGGAAAAAACGTCAAGTAACATATAAAGGCTGACCAATCAGAATTATACTCGACTCGTTGATGGAAACTATTAAGGCCAGAAGGTTCTGGACAGATATTCTGTAGACAGAAAGAAACGAAGGATGGCAGCCCAGTTTATTATACCCAGCAAATCATACAAGAAAAACAATACCAAGAATCAGTGAAACAAAGAGTTGATTTTTTGAGAAAATCAACAAGACGGACACACACTTATCCAAACTAGCCAAAAGGCACAGAAAGAATATTAAAAGTAAAAAAAATCAGAAAGGAAAAGGGGGCATAGCAACAGATATTGAGAAAATCTAGACAATTATTAGGACATACTTCAAAAGCTATACTCCACAAAATTGGAAAATTTTAAAGAAATGGATAATTTTATGGATAGGTACCACATATATAAAATTAAATCAAGACAAAATAAAAAATTAAAATAGACCTATAAAGCCCAAGTAAAAAGAAAAGTCATTAAATATCTCACAACCAGAGAAAGCCTAGGGACTGATGGTTTCAGTTCAGAAATCTATCAGAATTTCAAAGAAGAGCTAATACCAATGCTCCTCAAGTTTCTTCATACAAGAGGAACATAAGAAACATTGTCAAACTCTCTTTATGATACTACAATTAATCTGATACCTAAACTACACAAAAACACAATTGGGAAAGAGAATTATGGACCAATATCCCTCATGAACATAGATGCAAAAATACTCAATAAAATACTTGCAAACCAGAGCCAAGAACACATAAAAACATTATCCACCATGATCAAGTTGGCTTTGTTCCAGAGATACAGGAATGGTTCTACATATGAAAATCTATCGGTGCAATCCACCATATAGACAAATTGAAAGGAAAAACTCATATGATCATCTTATTAGATCCTGGAAGTGTCTTCAACAAAATGAAACATCCCTTCATGATAAAGGTCTTGGAGAAATCAGGGATAAAAGAAACATACTTAACATAACAAAGGCAGTATATGGAGAGCCCATAGCCAACAGTCAACATCAAACTAAATGAAGAGAAACTCCAAAGAATACCATCAAAATCAGGAACAAGAAAAGGCTGTCCACTTTCTCCATATCTATTCAATATATTACTAGAAGTTCTAGCTAGAACAGTAAAGCAACAAAAGCAGATCAAGGGGATATAGACTGGAAAGGAATAAGTCAAACTATCAGGATTTGCAGATGAAATGATAGCATACATTAGTGACCCCCAAGATTCCACCAGTGAACTCCTACATGTGATAAAATCCTTCATCAATGTGGCAGAAACCAAGATTAACTAAAAAAAATCAGTAGCCCTCCAATATATAAATGATATAGGGGTTAAGCAAGAAATCAGAAAATGCCACCCTATAATAGCCACAAATAATATAAACTATCTTGTGGTAGCTCTAGATGAGAAAGTTAAAGACCTGTATGACAAGAACTTTAAGTCTTTGAAGAAAAAACATAAAGAAGATATCAGGATACCAATAGACCTCCCATACTCTTGTACAGGTAGGATCAACATAGTAAATATGGAAATCTTACCAAAAGGAATCTACAGATTCAATGAAATCTCCATCAAAATCCCAATACAAGTCTTCACAGAACTTGAAAGAACAATGCTCAACTTCATATGGAAAAAAACAATATACTCAGGATAGAGAAAACATTCCTGGACAATAAGGTAATTTCTGGATATATCACCATCACTGACTTTAAGCTGTACTATAGAGCTACAGTAACAAAAGGGGGTGCTTGGTATTGTCACAAAAACAGAGATGTGGCTGAATGGAATTAAAATGAAGACCCTGATATTAATCCACACACCTATGAACACCTTATTTTTGACAAAGAACACAAAATCATACAAAGGTATAAAGAAAGCATTTTAAGAAATGGAGTTGGCATAAATGGATGTTGACATGTAGAAGAATGCAAATTTATCCCAATGCACAAAACTCAATTCCAAATGGATCAAATATCTCAATATAAATCTAGGTACACTGAAGCTGATAGGAGAGAAAGTAAGAAGTAGCTTTGAATACATGGGTACAGGAGATCACTTTCAAAATATAACAGCAGTGGCACACACTCTGAGAGCAACAACCAATAAATAGTGCCTTTGGAAACTGAGAAGCTATTCTAAGGCAAAATATATGATCAATAAAACTAAATGGCAGCCTATAGACTAGTAGCATGGAAATCAAGACAATCAAGTTGGGAAGGGGCAGAGGAAGAGACCAATGGTAGAGATATTGTGATAGAAGTTGACATTATAGGGTTAGGGAGGAAACTGGTGTTAGAAAATTGTCAGGTTTACACAAGGATGACCCCAACTAAAACACCTAGCAATAATGGAGAGGGTGACTGAATGGACCTTTCTCTTTAATCAAATTAGTGACTGACCTTATTGTCATTATAGAACCTATATCTAGTAACTGAAAGAAGTAAATGCAGTGGCTCACAGTAAAGAACTGGGCTGAGCTCCAGGAGTTCAGTTGAAGAGAGAGAAGAGGGTTTATATGAACAAGTGGGATCAGGGTCATGATGGGGAAAGCTCATAGCCAGTTGACCAATAGACAGCTCACAGACTATGAATTGAAGCTGGGACACCTGAATGGGACAAAATTAGATGTTACTAATGTGGATGACAGTCATGTGACTTGATCTTTTGTTGGGGACCCTGGTAGAAACACTAGAACATATGGGCATGAGCTGGCTTTTTAGAGCCCATTTCCTATGGTGGGATACCTTTTTCAGCTTTGATAAAGGGGGAAGTACTTGGTCATGGCTCAATTTGCTAGGCCAGACTTTGTTGACTCCCCAAGAAAAGCCTTACCCCTTCTGAGGAGTGGAAGAGGTGTGAGAAAGGGGGGG
>LOEQ01014555.1:5856-17737 GCA_001685075.1 Bramus lutescens | reverse complement strand
CAATACTGTTTGGCCAATAGCTTAAGCATATTTCTGGCTAACTCATATCTTAATTTAACCCATCTCTATTAATCTGTGTATCACCATGAGGCTGTGGCTTACCAGGAAAGTTCTGGCGTCTGTCTCCTGCAGAGGTTACATGGCTTCTCCTTGACTCCACCTTCTTTCTCCCAGCATTCAGTTTAGTTTTCCCCACCTAGCTCTAATCTACCCTATCACCAGGCCAAGGCAGTTTCTTTATTCATTAACTAATGAAAGCAACGCAAATACAGAAGGACTTCCTACATCATACATTTTTATCTCATAGTCCCCCACCATTCATGGACTATGAGTATCCCACATAAATCTAATAAGTTCCTCACAGGCATGCTCATAAGTCTGTTCCACAATGATTCAAGTTTCATCATGTTGTCAATCAAGATTAACCATCATAAGACAACCCTTTGTCAACTCAGAACTGAAACTTAACGCGTTTCTACCACAACCTTCCACCCTGTGTCACCATGAATCAAATTAAGCTTCACATCCATGGTAAAACTGTGCTCATGGGGTTCCAGAACGGAATAAGGATTCAGTGTGTGCCAACTAGTTTATGTCAGCTTGACACAAACTGGAGTCATCGGAGAGGAAGGAGCCTCAACTAAGTTTCAGGTTGACAGACAGTGAGCTTGTAATGGTTAATTCCAATTGAAATTCCCAGAACCTTAATGAGGAATATCTTTGGTTGTGTTTGTGAGGGCTTTTCAGTAGAGGATTAACTGAGCTGAGAGGACCTGCTCTAAACGTGGGTGGCATCGCTCTGTGGGCAGAGTCCTGGAACAAATAAAAAGTGAGAAATGAGAAAGCCACCTGAGTATAGTCTGCCTTTTCTGCTTCCGAATGATTGGCAGAGATGTGATCAAGCAACCTTCTGCTACCAGGAAGTCTGGCTCTCAATCGAGCCCCGCCCTTCTATGAATGACTCTATCCCCTGAAGATGAAACAAGGTTAAACCTTCCCATCCTAACAAAAAGTTATTCAATGTACCTGTTCCTCAGTATTCACATACGTGTATCTAATGTTCAATAACTAGCTACTTTTACCCCAATGAGAGGAGTTTTGTCCTCATTTGTGTTTACCTATTTATCTAACACAGAATCATAAGTGAATTTATCAAGCTGCTGATTTTTAAAAATTTTACAGAGTGAACCTCTTTGAAGTGCCAACATAGTTAGAAAATCACTCATTTCTGGAACGCACAAGCATTGTGCAGTCTGCGGCTTACGGCTTACGCTATACTTGCTCTACTCCGCGAGTGTGCCCGCTCACCCAGTCAGTCACTTAGCCTCTAAGCAAGCATTTGGAGTAGAAACTGTGATTAAGGCTTCGAAGAATTATGGACTGGGGGTCTAGTTCTGTGATTGCATACTTGCCTAGTATATACAAAGCCTGGGAAAAGACAAGGAAGTAGAGGGAGGGGAGGGGAGAGGAGAGGAGGAGAAATCTGACATACAGCCTGATGTGAGGTAGACGGACCCCCAGTTCCTTGCAGCTTTCCTGCCTTCAGCTGTTTCAGCGGTACTGATAGTTCATTTGTACTTTAATAAAGAAAGCTTGCCCGAAGACCAGAGAGTAAAACAGCCACCCTGGTCAGCCTTACAGACCAGGCACTGGTAACACACCTTTAATCCCAGAACTAGAGAGGAATATAAAACAGCAGAGCCAGCTCTCAAGTCACAGCCCATTCTGAGATTCCTGCAGGCAGAATCACCGTTTCAGACTGAGGGAGAGGTAAGAGCCAGTGGCTGGCTGGCTGGTTTGCTTTTCCGACCTTCAGGATGAAACCCAGTATCTGTCTCTGGGTTTTTATTAATCGTGCTATATTTCAGCCCGAATCTTCATGTCAAAGCAAGTGGATGAGAAGCTGCAACTTCAGTTCGTGGTTTATATCTCTTCCTTTCGTCTGAGTCTTTAGATACACTGACTCAGACACTCAACAATGGACTGACTATTCTATTGCTGCATTCCGATAATCAAGGATGTTTGCTTTTTCAGTTTATCTGTTTTGATCTGTCACAGATGACAGCCATCGCCTCATAGACCTGGGAAGGGTTGTCGATTTTCTAGCTAACTTACATGGGAATGTTTTCAGTAGGATACATAAATGCTGGCAGAATTTTGAATTCAATCTTATTAAAGAATTTGTCTGAAGAAAGGCTGTGTGATATTTTTTATAGATTTTTGTTCACAATTGTCTTCTGGTGTTGATAAAAAAATAGTCTTTAAATTAATTGGGCTTAAGGTAGTTTGGTTTGGTGTGGTGACATTACACATGGGAATTTTGGAACTGAAAGAAGGTGGCATAAATCAGATACGCATTGAAGGCTTTGAAATGTTGCACAGATGCAAACATGTCTTGGGTCTGTTAACAGAGTGATTTTCTTGCAGCGATCTTTATTTTCCCTCTACTATATGATATCGTATCCAGTAAGCAGCCTGCTTGGAAGTCATCAATGACTTCCTGCAGTGTCTTCTCCGCTCATGATACATTGGCCACCATACCCCATGTTTACAAATGCCACTGCAGACCCTTGTCATGCAACCGCGGCTTCCTTCGCTCACTGGTGAGGGTGACTCTGTTTGATTTCCTAGCTTCACTGAAGTGGAGCTACTCGGCTTGGCTTGAATTGTGGGAACACGTGACGGGAAAGAGATGACCAAAGCGAAAGGGCTGCATTGCTGCTGGCGCTACAGAATGATGCATTTCTTTGTGGTCTCCTATCTTCTCAGTTCCTGCATGCTGCCTTTTCCAGCTACGTGTTCAAAATTTATTTTAATTACGTGCAGATATATATGCCCATGAAGGAAAATATAACAGAACGTACAGCTAGGAGAAATGAAGAGATTTTGTTTTATTTTTTATGTTTGTATATAGTTCCAGAATATTATTTCTTTTTTGAGATTTTATCTATTTTTGTGTGTTCAGTCCCTGCAGAGGCCAGAAGAGGCAATGGATCCCTGGGATTAGATCTATAGCTAGAGGTTCGCCGCTATGTGGTTGTTGGGAATTGAACCTGGGTCCTTTGGAAGAACAGCTAATGCTTAACCACTGAGCCATCTTTCCAGCCTCAGATAAATACTATTTTTCCTTTCTTTCTTTCTTTCTTTTCTTTTCTTTCTTTTTTTTTGTTTTTTGTTTTTCAAGACAGGGTTTCTTTGTAGTTTTGGAGCCTGTCCTGGAACTAGCTCTTATAGACCAGCCTGGCCTCGAACTCACAGAGCTCTGCCTGCCTCTGCCTCCTGAATGCTGGGATTAAAGGTGTGCACCACCACTGCCTGGCTTTAAATACTATTTTTCTAATAAGAACAAAAGCAGTGTGCGACTTTCAGTCTTTAAAGATTTACTTTTGTTGTATGTATGTGAGTGTTTTTCCTGCATGTATGTCCACCACACATGTGGAGTGCGCACAGAAGCCAGAGAGGACACTGATCCCCTGGAATGGGAGTTACAGATGGTTGTGAGCTACCACGCAGGTGCTGGGAACTGAACCCTGGACCTCTGCAAGATCAGCCAAGCTCTTCTACTGAGTGTCTCCAGCTCCTTTTCAGCCTTCTTAACCCGTTTTAATATTTTCCCCACTCTTGACTATTTGCTCTGCATTGCTTCTAAAGAACAAGTTTGTCTCCCACATACACTCACATAGACACAAACACACATAAACACACACATACACATGCACACACACACAGAGTGATCTCTGGGTAGGAGAAATATGGCCCCCCACCCTGGGGCTGGAACTTGAACATAAGGCATCATGCGTGTTAAGCATTGTGGTGCTCCCCTGAGCTAGACACTCAACCCCGTGTCCAGTTTCTTCTTCCTTTTCTTGACCCACTGATCGTAACTTCCTCCAGTGTACCAATGTTGCTCCTACAACGATCAATAGTTTGCTTGTTTCAACAATAAACTGGACATCCAACTCCCTCCCAGGCAAATACAGCATTGTTCTGTTTTTCTGCTGTACTTAGTGTAACATGAAGTCTCTGATGTTGTCAGGATGGGTGAGTCTGCATGTACTGGTAACCAAGAGACAGCAGCTCTACACAAAACCTACCCTGTCTTCATCACGACAGCTTACAGGTAACCAATCGTTGTATCTGATAGGGTAGCTTCTCTGGTTGACTCAATGCAGTAGCTACTATGCTGTTTTGTTCACCTATCCTTGAAAATGTGGCTAGTTCAAATCCAGACTTACAAGTGTGACTGGTCAGCTCTTCCCTTTTATTTCCGATCTGACTATTAGAAAAATTTAAACTCCATATGTAACTCGGCCAACCCTGTATTTCTCCTTAGTGCATGTGCGTGCATATGGAGGTAGGGAGACAGTGGATTATTACGGATTATTCTTTCATGTTATAAAAGGTGATGAGAGATAATCTGATCGATAGTAGGTATCCATGCGTCTATAAGTTGTAGAGTTTGTGCATACAGATCTGATATTGTAGACCAATCATTTGATAATGAAATTTGGTGGCTATGACTCACAGGCTCAATTAGCTGCCTCCGCAGAAGTTAGAGACAGAGATGAGCAGGGAAAAATTAAATGGAATGAAAACTGTGAATGTCCCCCAAGAGAAGTCAAAAGACCAAAAGGGTGATTAGGGCCTCCTGAGAGCACCAGCTTTGGGTTTAATTGTCCTGTCAATTTCCAACCAAGGATGTGGGAACCTGACATCTGCCTAGCATAGACCTGAGAACAGGCACCTGCCAACAGAATGCTGGAGCAGGCCCTCTTGCTCAGGGGCTGCGGAAGGCCGGACAGTGAGCCGTAGGGGATCAGTTTTTGAGTATTAAGATATCATAGAGTTTGCATTATAGAGGAACTTACTTGGGATCTATCAACTCTTTCTTATTTTTATTTCTTCCCCTTGGATTTGGGGTGTCTGTCCTGTGCCTACTCCCACCTTTGTCTTTTGGAAACTCACAACTGGTTTGGATTCACAGACACATAGCTGACAGGCATGGAATTCTGAACGAATCTTGCCTCAAATCTCACCATGTCTGATTTTCACTTAGCCAGAAGACTGAGAAGTCATTTATATTTAATTTAGACAATATTCGGTCATTACCTCAAGTGCTGTAGTACGTTCAATCCTTTAAGGGTGGAATTAATACAGATAACTTATGAGAAAAACGTACACTTGAGGGGTCCTGGCTCCTTCTGATCCCCTGTGAAGATGTTGCCCCCCAACACTCAGAGACAAGCAACATTTCCAACTGTCCATGTCATGTTGATAGTAGTTACATTCGGGCCTTAGAAGACCATTCAGGGTCCACACAGAAATAAAACCAGGGCTCCTGGAAATTTGACTGGCTAAGACCCCAGGCCCTTGCTTTTCTGGACCAAGCTCATCAGATACCTTTTGTTTATATTGATGTAATATTTGATTTCTACATACTGACCCAAACCTCCTCATTCTCATCTGTCAAATGGGTTGATTTGAGGCAGAGAATCGGTGCAAAGCATTTTAGAGCAGGCCTGGCTCATGATAGGTCTCTTTCCTTCTTAAACCTTGCTTCTGTGGTCCACTCCAGCCCTCTTGAGGGAAACAAAGCACCCCATCCCTGCTCCCAGGAGCCTCCACCTGCAACCTGCTCTGGAAGAAGGGGACTATCAGGCTCCCCAGCTTTCTTTCTAAGACACAGGGTGCAGCAGGCCCCATGTGGGGAGACTGTCTGGGGTCTCACTTACCCCAGGGAAATGGCCACTCCAGTCCCTCAACCAAGAGGCAGTCAGAAGAGAGCTGAAGTTGCTTCTGGTTCCCTTGGGAACTCCAGAGGGTTGGGGGACGCGTTCCCTTTCTGCTCTCAGCTGGGAAGAAGCCAGTGGAGAATTCACCCTTCAACAGACAGCACCCCCCTCCCTTGCCCTGCCCCCCTCCGCTCCCACAGCCCACCAGTTCTGGGGCAGCCCTGGGTAGCAGTTTGGGCCTTTCTTTCGGCACACAATTGACTGGAGGGCCCAAGTCGGGGCCATTCAGACACCGCGGAAGGCTCTGCTGTTGTCCACACTCTCACAGCTTCTAGATGCATCTTGTCCAGGGGCAGCAGAGCCAACTGGCCGGCTGCCTCCCACGACAGCTCTTAGGGTTATTTTTTCTTCTTCTTCTGTGCCTGATGTGTTCTGAAACGTTAAGGTTTTAACATTTCAAGTGATTTTTTTCCCCCTGTGGGTTCCTATGGACATTGAGTTCATGCTACCTTTTTTTTTCCCCAACCCCCCTAAGCTGAAAGGTTTGATTCTTCCATCTATCCATCAACAAATCTCATTGAATGACGGTGCTCAGTGACCCAGGATGCCACCGGAGACAAAACACACCGTACATATTTTCTGGTCTCCCTGGAAAATTAGTGCGAACACTTTCATCAGAGCAGAGAGGGAAATAATCACGGAGCAGTGAAGATCGGCTTTGTTTTTGTTGTTTTCCTAAGAGGAGGTTTTTGCCTCCCTCAGACAATGACGTTTATATTATTCTTTGCCCGCAAATTAAGCAGATGAGTAGAATTCCTGTAGGCATCCGGCTAGTGTTCCGCACACAGCCCAAGGATGGCCACCTCCCCTTCTGGGCCGTGGCAAATCTGGTCCATTTTTGCCCTGACTTGTCAAAGGTGACACTTAAAATATTTTAATTCCAATTCTTGCCCCATCTGCTGCCTCCTACCCCACCCCCACGCCCACCCCCAGCTCCAGTCTGTGAAAAGGCAGTCCGATTGCTCTGCACTTTCTCCTGCTAAAGTTTGTCTCTTATGAGGAGCTAGGATCTTGACTTCTGGAAGAGAAGCCAGAGAAGAAGCAGGCAGTGGGGTCCTCCCTGCAGCCCCAACAGTTGACCCACCCTGCCCCCAGCTCTGGGCTGAAGACCGTTGATTCCCCAACTTCACAGAGCACAAAGTTTTGGATGAAAATGTTTGTGCGCTGCAGGATGTTCTATGCAAAGCAGCTTCCGCCGGAGGCAAAGCCACCCCAAAAGTGGCTGCAGATGACTTTGGATAGCTTACGAGGGAGGGCCCTTGATAATGGATTTGACCAATCACAAGCCTAGGCTCAACCTGGTGATAAGATTATTGCACTATCCCTGTGCTAATTGCCTTGGGAAAGGGGATCCTTGAATAAGCAAACTAGTTAATCATAGCCCATCAGTTTCCTCATCATAAAAAGGCACCTTTTCTCTGTCAGACAGTTCAGAAGTCAAAAGTGTAAGCAAAACACACGAGACTGTCCTTTAAAAACAAAAACAAAAAACCACCACCACCACCAACAACAACAAAACAAGAAAGTGCCCACAACAACATTGTGACAGAATTTCAAAGCAGATGTTAGGAATATATATATATANATATATATAAAATCAAAACAGGCAGGGTCAAGGCTATATTAAATATGGTCCATGTGTATGATGCACTGAGATGTTTCCAAGAAGATATTTGGTCAAAGAATCTTACCCGTTCCAGGAGCCTAGAACCTTCCAGAGAAGCTGGAGTAACTTGGTTAGCTCACTTGGCACCAGGCTGGGGGCCACCACTGCTGACACTCACCAGGAGCTAGGGCAGGCATGTTTCTTCCCTGAGGCCTCTCTGCTCGGAGCTTCTGGTTCTCCCTCAGCTCTTTTCTGAATCAGCGTTAGGTAACCAGTACCCTCCGTTCACCTTTCTGGCTCAGCCCCAAGCCTAGGACCCTCACTCTAGCCGGCTTCCAACTTCCCATGTGGAGAGCAAGAGGCTTCAAATCCATTTTTCCTTGAGATGAGCTTGAGTTGTTGAGGTCTGAACTTTAAAGTGAGGTCTAGGCGTGGAGGAAGGAGCAGCTGTTCACTTCAGTGGGGTTTGTGTTTGAGGGGAGGGAGTTGTGTATGCCTGTGTGGGAGAGTTGATCCTATACGTCATCTCCAGCTATAGAACCAAGCACACAGGACAGAAACAGTACCAGAAGCAAAAATAAAACAGAGTACGCTGTGCATTTGCAAGTTAAAAACAAAACAGTAGTGTGGGCATGTGGTCTCAGCCCTGAAACCAATCACCTTTGGGACGAGTAAGAGAGCATACCAGGTGGAGGCATTTGTCTCCAAGTTTGATGACCTGAGTTCTATCCCCTGGGATCCACATAGTAGAAGGAGAGAAATGGCTGCTAAAAGTTGTCCTCAGACATGCACGTGTGCACTGTTGCATGTGTATGCATGTGACACACACAGGCTAAATTTTAAAAAAAGTCATAGACACTTAGAAATTTCTCTCTTTCCTTCGCAGCTGGGGGAGGGAGAGGCCTGGAAGTGACAAGTCCCAGCTCTCACCAGTAAGATGCCACGGAGTGGGACCTCATCGTATGGCACTCTTCCGGTCATCCCTTGTCTGCAGCTCTGTGAAGATGAATGCAGTAGCTGTCATACCTGAGCAGTTTGAACGATGGAGAAAGCCAGGCGATGAACAGTTGGGCTTGGCTTCTGAGCAGGGTCCCCAGGAAGGCACTGTGTCACAGAATTCCGGGACTGCGCTTATGCTCCCTATTTGGGGGACTCGTCACAGTCGAGCTAGACAGAGCAGCTGTAGCGGAATAGGGAAGGAGGCAGCTGACGTGTGGTCTTTCCTCTCCGTCTGTTGATGCCGCATGCCACAAAGCTCTCTTGCTTAAGAGGACTGTACGTTCCAGGCAGTACCTGGGATGTTTTCAATGCTTCCATTTCCCTGAAGAAGCTTGTGGGGATCCTCTCTGTTCTGCCTCGCTAGCCTTCTACCGGTGACACTTACCCTTGGTGTATTGGATCAGCCTTATCCTGAGCTCTAAGTCACTCCTGTTCCCAGAGGGGAAACAGGCATGAACCCTTCTCCCCTGCAGCTGCCTTTTCCTTCTCACCCATGTCATCTATGAAAAGGTACGGTTTTCCATTACTCTCTGGTAGTAACGGACATTCACTCATGGGTAGAGATGAAGAAGCTAAAGATGTGTTTACTTATTTAAATATTTTTAATAATTTAACTTTCTTTTTATGTGCTTTGGTGTGAGGGTGTCAGATCCCCTGGGACTGGAGTTACAGACAGATGTGAGCTATCATCTGGGTGCTGGGAACTGAACCCAGGTCCTCTGGAAGAGAAGTTAGTGCTCTTAACCACTGAGCCATCTCTCCAGCCCAGATGTGTATTTGTTTGTTTGTTTATTTTTGGCTTTTCAAAACAGGGTTTCTCTGTGTAAACCTGGCTGTCCTGAAACTAGTTCTGTAGACCAGGCTGGCCCCAAACTCACAGAGCTTCACCTGCCTCCACCTCCTGAGTGCTGGGATTAAAGGCGTGTGCCACCACCGCCCTGCAGATGTGTTTAATTTTAAAGACCTCCTGTAAATAGAAACCGGTAAGATCTTACAAAATAAAACATTCCTGAGACATTGACCTGAGCATCCACATCTTTAGGTAGTTAGGATGTCTCGTACATGCCTTCTGCTTCTGATGGGTCCTGTAGGGTTTATTCTCACTTTCCAGGAAGCATCCTACTTAAAGGGAATAGGAGTGGGGAGACACTTAGAAAAAAACCCAAAGTCGAGTACGTTCCTAGAACTTGGGAGTTTGAGACAGGAGAACTGTGAAAGTTTGAGGCCAGCCTGGGCTACATGAGACACTGTCTTAAGACCCAAGCAAACATGCCATCCTGTATTCCCCTACGACAGTCTCTTTTGTCAGAAGCTAGCACATTCCCATACTGTCCTGCTGTTATTCGGACTGGCCAACAATATGCATTTTTATTTTTGATGTAAGGAAAGCAACTCGATGAAGTTAAACAGCCCTAATGAATTAAGTAGAGGAAAATGCAGAGCCGTTAATAACAGCAAACCTATCAAAAAGAAAATGCCTATACATTGCTCTACTGGCACTAGCAGAGAGAACCATATGTAGGTTGCCAAGACATGATCAGCTCAAAAACTGCAAGGAAAGCGTGGCCTACCAGGCTCTGATGCACTATCTTCATTAAGATGTGCTGTCAGTCAGACTGAGAAGAAATGTCTAATTAGCACCATAGGACACCAAAAAAATGTAACTCCATCCCTCTCTTTCCATTCTTCCCCCATGCCACCCTCCCCAACATTGGACTTCATGATCAAAAGAATCCAAGAAATTGCAAAATGCATCACATTACGCAACTCCGTCTTTGTAGCCACAACCCAGCTAGGACTAATGTTTCCAGCCACTTTCTTTTTTCCTGCCCTGTATCCATGGGAGGATCCTCATACAATGCCATGGAATGAAAACCAACAGGTTGTATCTTGAGATCTTCCTTTGCAAGGCATTGGAGGAATTTGGAAGAGTTCCGCTTCCTAGGAGCATAGGAGAGGTAGAAAAGAAAGGCCTTGTTGGCCTACTTCGGGGACAAATGGCACAGCAGTTTGGCACATTCGTGTGTATAATGTACGTCTACCATCACTCCAGCCTCAGCAGAACTGGTATAGTCCATAATTTTTTAGTTAATAGAAACCTGTTGTGTCCTGACACCTCGCAGTCCCAGCTGAACTCACAGGCTTCTTATGGGGTTCATTAATGGTATCTGTGGAGGAATTCAGGGCTATAGGAGGAGCAAATACAAAATATTAGGGATAGGCTCAAGACTCTGAGAACTGTCTCCACCCCCTTGATATCCAGGCACCTGAAACTGTTTTTCTCTTGTTTGTGGTGCCTGCCATCTCTCTCCTCTCACACAGGCTTTCCTCTCTCTTCAGCCAAGATTCCACACTGCTGGTCCTGCTGTGGAATTTCCATAGATCTTTATGCCATCCTCTTCTGTCTCATCCCCTCTACATAGGCTACCAGATTAGTCCTCTTAAACATGACTGAGCATATGTCTCATTGAAGGGTTCAATGGTTCCATCACGCTCACACTGGGTACTGAAGACTCCATGATAATGCCACAGCCTGCTTTGCAGGCTCATCTGCCTTGGCTTCGTCTTTGAGTCAGCATGGCCGTTGGAGTCTTTTGTTCCATGAGCAGACTTTTAGTGGCCTCCTATTTCTTCAAATAGACAGAAAGCAGTCCAATTGTATTTTCAGAGCGTGATCTTTCTTCAGTGATGTCTTTAGGGTCTAGGTTTATCGTGTGGTGTTTTCCTGACTTGCTCACAGAGCCTTGTTTTCTTGTAGGTGGAGCCTGCTCTTTCATTTCCTGGCCGCCCAGACCTGAAATAATCACACAGAAACTATATTAATTACAACACTGGCCAATGACTTAGGCGTATTTCTAGTTAGCTCTTACATCTTGAATTAACCCACTTCTATTACTCTGTGTATTGCTACAAGGCTGTGGCTTACCTGGCAAGGTTGTGTTGTCTGTCTCCTTCAACATGGCATCTCTTTGACTCTACCTACTCTCTATATCTCTTTAATCCTGGCTCTATTCTGCCCTGCTATAGGCCAAAGCAGCTTCTTTATTAACTAATGGTAATAAAACATATTCACAGCATACAGAGGGGACTCCCACATAATTTTCTCATGTGTTCTTTGGATCATGTTCTTTCATATCGGGCTGCCCCATGGGTATGAATTCTCACAGATTCGTTCACTTCATAGTTGGTCTTAGTTACTTTTCTATTGCTGTGAAGAGGCACCATGACCAAGGCAACTTATAAAAGGAAGTATTTAATTGGGGACTTGCTTATAGTTTCAGGAATGAGTCCATGACCATCATAGTAGGGAGCATGGCAGCAGCAGACAGAGAGGCATGGTGCTGGAGAAGCAGCTAAGAACCAACATCTGATCTACAAGCATGAGGCAGAGATAGATAGGTAATAGATAGATAGATAGATAGATAGATAGATAGATAGATAGAGGATAGATAGATAGATAGATAGATAGATAGATAGATAGATA
>LOEQ01014554.1:19431-29952 GCA_001685075.1 Bramus lutescens | reverse complement strand
AGAGGAGCCCCTTGACAGCTCTAGGCAGACTCCAGTTTGGCTTCTTTGGGCCTGGCAGACCTTATCTTCCTACAGCATGGCACTGCTGTTTCATTTTACATTTCACCAACTGCTGGATTTATGGATAGATTTATTGTCTAGCATCAATGATCCTTCCCGATTTCTTTTGCAAATTGCCTGTGTGTATGTAGCCTTGGTCAATTTTCCTTTGGAATTTTTTTTAACCACTGTTTTACAAGAATTTTAAATTTCTTATTTTGGGTAAGTGTATGAAAACATCTTCTATAACTTTCCTTATAGCTTTATGTATGATATTGTTTGGCCAGTAGAAGTAAAGACATATTATATGAAATGTCAAATTGTTCAACCCTTAGAAGCTACTTCTCTCTCATATAATACTCATGCAGTACTTGCAACATAAGATTAGCTCATTGTTGCCTCATTGCTCTGTTCACTATTTTGTCATTAAGCCCTTTCTCTTAAAGCCGCACAGCCATGCTTAAGTGGCTTGATTTCTGCGCCCTGGAGTCTATCCTGTGGGTTTATTTCTAACTCTTGAAGCAACAGCACTGTCTTAGTTACTGTCATACTACTCCTTTGGATGTTTGTGGAGTGAGTTTAACCTGTTCATTCTTCTTTTCTGAATTGTCATTCCATTTGGCATTTTATGGAATCCTATTTCTATTAGATTTTTTGTCAATTTCCATGAGATACCTTGTGTTTTGATCCATGACAATTAGATGGAATAATGATCATCATCAATGATTCATCTCATTCATACATAAGGAATTATTCTATACCCAACTGCATCTTATATGTTTCCCTTCATATATATAGTATAGAGCTTTGGTTATGTGTATTCTTCTAGGCTATTTGGGGAGTTGTTAGAATTGTGAGAGCTTTCCACTTACACGTTGCCACTCTTTGTTCACTAGGACAAGGGTAAACTACTTCGTATAATGATCTTGTATCTGACAACCTTGTTGGGACTTGCTTGCTAAATGTAAATTATCTTGGATTTTTAAATCTTTTCAACCTTAGGAAGTAAAATCTTGCATTCCCACTCAATTATTGTGGGACACTTATATTTTTGTTCCATTTTCTAGGCTCTGCAGTACATGTTTAAACTGAAAGGTTGGTGGAGGGTTCAGGCAGTGGTTGGGAGCATTTCTGGAGGAAAGGCTCTTCATGAGCTTAATTTCGATTCTCGCTGTTTTTCTCATAGTAATATTACCTACTTATGCTTCATTGAACTGTGTTGGATTTTCCTGGACTGGTGGCAATCACAGGTAATCCCATCCAGTTGATCTTACTGAGGAAAATGAGAAGTGTGTGACGTTTGCTCATTATCTTAGTTCAAGAGTGCCATCTTCTGTCAGACCACTGAAGCAGTGTCTAGTTGGCTCTGGTGATGGGGTGAGAAGTGGGAGGCCTGCTGATGCTGATGCTGTGCTGATGTTGATGCTGTGTTCCAGGATCCTTATTTTCTGGTGTTTAGTTGATCAATTCCCTTGACTGTCTTAGTTGCCTCTCTCTGTTGCAGAAATAGTGCCTTTCCAGAACTGTCTTTCTGATTCTTCCTGCTTGGAACTGTGGTTCAAATCCTCTGATCTCAGGATCTTCCCGATCAGGATAGGATGATGTTTCTGGAGGTGATGTCCATGGTGTTCTGTCTAACCACAGGCACTTGTTACCATCTGTCCTTCTGTAAACCCTGCCAGCACTCTGGTCCAGTGGGGGCTTTGATCTCACTCTACGGACAATACCTATCTACACACAAATTGAAACTTACAGAGTCAAAATCTAAATTATAACTAGATGTAAAGGCTCTATCCAGTTTTTATTTACAATTCTAGAACCAGAAAATACCTAGTCCTATGAAATAAACTACAGTGTTCTGGTGAGTTGAGTGGGTCAGGCTGTTTTGATAGAGAATGCTGAAGAAAGCAGAAACAAAGGAGCTGAACTGCCTGCTTCAGTTCTTTTCTTGTAAAAGTAAAATGGGTCGGGCCCTCATCTCCTTGAAATATCATATAAGCAACTTAGTTAGAGCTGGCTGGCATGGAGTTTTGCAGGAGCAGTTCCATTTTGATTTGGTCTGTTTCAAGTAGTATTTTCCATGTTCCATTATGCTCTCCTTAGGGATAAGTGTGTAGCTTAATTCTCTTTGTTGTTGACCTGTCTGTGTGTGGTATTGGCGGATTCGGGTAGATTTAGGATTAAGAAACCAATGGTGGAAGGATGTTTTGCAGTCTTCCTCTGTGACTGTAGATTTATCATTTACCTTTGAGAATCCTGCCTTTCTCTGCTTTGCATATCTTAAATATTTAGATTCTTATGAATATTATTGGTGAGTTGCTCTTTTAATCATGAGTGATGGTCTCTATAACTAGTGTTTGTTTTAAGTTTTGTCTTTTACATATGTGATTACCAGAAGAAAATATCTATTGGATAATACTTGTACATATGTTTACATATTTTTCACTTTCAAGATTTTTTTGAAAATAATTTTAAGTTTCGAAGCATATGGGCCTTTAAGAAGTTGTGTGATATTCAATTTAGGGCCAATAAGTATTAAATCCTTCACTGATAAGTTTTTCCTACTTCTTTAATCTTTCCTTCCTTCCTTTCTTCCTTTAAGTTGGTCTTTCAAGTTTCATTTACTGATTTGAAAGTTAAAAAGTTGAATATCTTGATTCACTGTCATTTTTATTTATCCTTTGACAACTTCATGCGTGTATTCATTTTACCTTGATCACATCCAACGTCCTCACTACCCCTGTAACCCTTGCTATATGTCTCCCTTCCACCTCCATTTTGTCACCTGCTTCTACTCCTTCCTCCTCATCCTTCTCTTTTTATAGCAACACACTGGCCACTGAGTCCAGTTAGTTCTGCCTGCATACTCATTAGTGTGGGGCCATCCACCAAAGCATGGCCACAGCCACGAAGAAGAAAGCTGACCTCCCTTCCCCAGCAGCCCCAGAGCTGGCAGCTCTTCTCCCCTCATGCTGCAATGGTGACTGACTTGTTCTTGTGCAGGGCTTTTGCTAGTAACCACAACTGCTGTGCTTCACAACTGCAGTGACTATGTCAGGTCTAGAAGATAGCATTCAACAGAATTCTTCCCCATCTTCAAGGTCTACCCCTCTCCTCTGATGTTCTCTGAGCCTTAGGGGAGGGGACTGATATGTAGGCAGCTCAGTCTCTTATTCTCTGCACTTTTGACCAGTTATGAGGCTCTGCATTGTCTACTACCCACTGCAGAAAGAAGCTTCTCTGACTAAAGTTGAGAGCTACACTACTTTAGGAGCAAAAACATTTACAAGGCAGTTTGACAGTATACTTATTTAGCAAAACAATAGTAGGTTCTCTCCTAGGGCCTTTGACCTTCACACCCATGGGTTTTTATCAGGTTTATAGTAGGCGTGAAGTCCATCCTGTGGAGCAGATCTCAGTCCAACTTGAAAGTTATTGGTTATTCCTATAACAGTCATTCCATTATTGCTTCAGTAGGGAGGTTAGTATTTTAGGATGCAGAGCACACCACCAGTAAGTTCACTGATGGCTTTTCTCCCCCACGTGATCTATAGAGCATCTTCTAGGGTCATGAGGGCTATCTAACAGAAATAATATCCGGGTCAGTTCTTGTTTGATTTCCTCTATGTTCTTCAACCAAAATGCATTGTGTCTTCAGCATTTGTGATTTTACCATCTAACCTCAGTGGGCAACCAGGAGCAATAGCAGTAGTTTGAGATGTTTTGCGGGCCTTGGGACTCCTATGACCAATAAATAACTTCAAAGGGATCTATCCCACACACTGAAATTTTCACTTAATATACCTTGTCTTCTAGGGGAAGCATTGTTTCCCCTTTAAGGCTACCAATGTTCAAACTTCTTTTTTTATTGTTTAATTAGTTTACAAAGCAGTAGGTATTCATAAGGGTTCTTAATACAGTCTTAGTTTTAGTTAAGGCACTTCTGCACCTTCCTCCTCTTCATCCCTTTATCTTCATCTTTGTTTAAACCTTTAACCCCAGCTTGCTCCTCCCCACATACCTCAACTTTTACCTCTCATATGTTCTTCTATCCATTTCTCTCTTTCAAGGCTTCACCCCTCTCATGTAAACTTCTATTTTTGTTCTTTTACTCAAGTGTATATCAGTATACCTAAAGGGATCTAAAGTGTATATCTAAAGGGATTGTTAAACTACAGGCTGCTGGGTCCTTTCTATAGAGGTTCTCATTCAGCAGATTTGGGGTAGGACCTAACTAGTATCATATTCATGAGTTTCACATCTGCAGATTCAAACAATCATGGACTGAAAAAAAAGAAAAACAACTCTATGTTCACATAAAGCCTTAAAAAGTTATTAGTGCTGAAACCATGATATTTACTTAGTGTCCAAGCTATTTACTTAGCATTTACATTATGTTAAGCAGTATAAGCAATCTAGAGATGACTTAGCATGTATACGAGGATGTACAGGTGCTATACACAAACACAAATTTACAGAGGGGACTTGAGCATCCACAGATTTGGGTATCCACTGGTGTTTTCCTCAAGAACACAGGGAAGACTGTATTCTCTAACTCCCAGGCTCCCAGGTGCTGCACTGGTCAGGAAGCAGCACGGAGAGAGCTAGCAGCAATTGGTGGCTACGACCAACTAAATCTACCACCTGTACCCATTCGACTGCTGGAGCTGGATTTTGTTATCTCGAAATTCTTATTGAATGCTCTTGCTTTCCAAAGAAGCTAGGTATTTTCTTTGACCGTCCATTCCTACAATAGTGGTGGGAACACAAGTGCAGCTTCATTTCTATAGAAGAATATCTCCCTTACCCAAAGCTATAAACAAAGAAACCCTTGCAAGTTTCTCTGAGCTAAAAACTGGGGTTTCCCTAATCTCTTCAATGTGGAAGTACAATAAACTTTTCTTGTTTGTTACCCATAATTAAAATGCCACACTGTGGGCTTAGGGTACAGCTTTTGTGATTTTCATCATCAGCACCCCAAAGGCTTCCTTTTGAGCTTGGCTATTCTTGTATATTTGGTGGAAGGTATATGATTCATCTAACACTTCTGTGTGTTTAAGAGGTGGGGGAGGGGCTGGGGATAGTCCAGTGATTTCAGGAACCTAGGTATCTTCCACAATCTCTTCAGCCATCATCTGGCAGCGAATGTGGGGCATGAGGTCAAACAATTTTGAGGCAGAAAGTGGGTAATGTAGAGAATCTGGGGAATGCAGAGCACCTAAGATGCTGATGGGACTTGGTAGCTATAGGTGTTAGTACAAGAGCACAGAAGGTTGTAAGGAATTGGAAGGAGTTGAAGGAATGCTTGCTAGAGATAACTAATCCTGTGAAGATGACCTGGGAAGGCTGGACTTAAACCCTTTGTCAGTACTGATCTTTCCTGAAATGTGTTTGTTTCATGTGGTTTTTTGTTTGTTTGTTTGTTTTTGGTGGTGATGTGGGGGTCATTCCTTTTCTGACATCTTGACTTCTTTTTCTTTAGGTGTGATTTAACAACATACTCTGAGGATTACGCTCCACAGTATAATTATCCGCCACCTGTAAGTACAAGAATCATATTCCAAGTCTACTCACATAGGCAACTCATCACATGGAGTGCCTAAGTGGAGAGCAGGGACTTCAAAGACTTAAAATGTCTTAAATTAATTAAGAAATACTTGCTGCTTGTGAGAATCAATAGAATGTTTTATATCTGTGATTTAGTTTTGGAAATTAATGGCTCTTTTATGGAATAAAATATCTAAGGTTCTAAATATATAAGATATATTGATCATTTTCTCCCTTGCTTATTTATTAATTCCACCCTGAACAGAACTTGTATGGAATGAAACCACCTTTCTATATCTTATGAGCACATAGCAGTGCGGAACTTAATTTAGCTCTGGGAAATTGAGTTTTGATTTCTTTTGAAGTCCAGTTTAGATCTTAAATATATACATATACGTTTTTTGAGACAGAGCTTTCCTGTGTAATAGCCCTGGCTGTCCAGTTTTTGTAGATCAGGCTGGTCTTGAACTCACAGAGATCCACCTTCCTCTGCCTCCCGAGTGCTTGGATTAAAGGTGTGCACTACCACTGCTCTACTTAAACAATTAGGCAGCAGAACTAGAGAGAAAGGCCTCACTTTTCAGGCACTTGAGTAGCCAGTGAAAAGTCCTAAGTTGAAGCCAAGAAGGAAGAATTAGAGGAACAAAGTGGGTGGAGAGATGTGACAGAGGAAGGAAGAAAATATACCACAGAAACTAAAGTGGCTTCCTCCTGGCTTTTCCTTGTGCATCTTAGCCCATAAAACAGCTATGAGATAAAATTAAAATGTTTAACTACTGACAAAGAAGATTTAAAAATGCCATTATTGTCTCAGATAGTGTGATTGTCTACTTAGAAGAACCAATATATATTGAACTGTGAAGTAACAAGGATGAATAAGATAAAACTTTTCCAGCTGGGTGTTGGTGGCACACACCTTTAATCCCAGCACTCATGAGGTAAAGACAAGCAGATCTCTGGGAGTTCGAGGCCAGCCTGCCCTCCAAATCGAGTTCCAGGACAGCCAGATTGTGACACAGAGAAACCCTGTCTCAAAAAACAAAACAAAAAATATTTTCTCCATACAACACAAGTCAGTAAATTATAAAAAGGAAAACACGTAAATATAGCAACACAACATAAAATACTTCCTTGAAGAGAATTTTCTCCAAGGCCAATGCAAGAAATGTGACAATTTAGTGCCACCACAAACACACACACACACACACACACANGATTCAGGGAGAGACCCTGTCAATGTAGAAAACAGTACTGCCATTGACCTGTGGTCACTGTGTGCACAGGAACACACACACACACACACACACACACACACACACACACACGCTCCAAGAGCAGTAGATTTTTAAACTCATGGGCTCACTGACAATGCGTCCATGCTCTGACAATGCATCCATGTGGTATATGTGCTGCCTTTTTGTCTTGTTGGTATTCTTACCTATGTCTGACAATTTATTGAGTTTGTATGGCATGCATTTAATAAATAAATTCAAATCTTTTTAGAACTAAAGAAAACTCCTATGCTTCCTGAACTCTTGATGTATGGCCTAGTGGCACAGTAGTACACTCAGTGTTAGCAGTCTCCTCTCCCCAAGGGCTGTATTTAACGTCTTTGCTCTAGAGCCAGTCTGATGCTCCTAACTGCCAAACATCACAGAATAGGGTTTTGAAGGGGGAAAAAAAATCACACTATTAAAACTTTTCTTAAAAAAGAAATTACTGAGAGGCCTTTGCTCGGCACACAGCCTGGCTRGGAYTGAAGCAGCTGARGACACACTGAAAGAACTTGGCCGYTAGAGGCCAACGGAAATTCTGAAGCACGGCTGGAGCCAGCTCACCAACCAACYCAACCACAGACACAAGCCGGCAGCCTCTGGCTCTGGGAGGCAAACTATGGCCATGGAAAGAACTTGAAAATTTGGACACGCGCGCGCGCGCACACACACACACACATTCACACACACACACAATACAGATTTTTCTTACTTGCCGAGGCTCCTCCCTCGCCAAGAGGAAATTCGTTCTGTGTCTCTAGAGTCAGATTTGGTCGTCAGAACAGGACAAAAGGGACCTTGTGCTACTATGTCACCTTTTGCAGCCTGAGCGACCAGGCTGCTGTTAAAGGGGGGGTGGGGTGGAAGGAGCACTGAAGGTCAAGGCTTGAGATGGAGGAAACCACCCTGGGTGTCCATCTTGGTTAAGGCTGGAGTTTATTTGCAGCTTCCTGTTGGCTGCAGCTTCTGAGAACTCAAGAAGAGGATGGAGTTGTTGGGTTCGTTCATTTGCTTGTTTAAGACAAAAACAAAAGATCCCAAGAGCTGATACTGGAATCATGAATGAAAGAGACAAGACTGGAAAACTGATTATAAATACAATGTTTAATATAACTAAAACATCAATGGATTTTTGCTTTTTATCAGAATTTAGGAGTATAAGAATTATTTGAAAGGGCAAACAATAATCAGATGGAATAATGTTTTGATAAAGTTGCAAAATCAATTTAGCTTTTATGCATTAGAGAAGAATTTATGATACCACCTTTATTGTATGTTTCTTTTTCTCTTTTTTCTTATTGAAAATAACAGTACATAAAAACAGAAAACATTCTAGCTTATCGATGAATATATTTACTACATATAGATACAATTATTGCAGGAGAATTGTTAAAGACCTTACAGAAATGAACAAAGAACATGTATAGGCAATCTACATGGTAGGACATGCAATTGACTAAATAAATATAGGTAAAAGAAAATTTTAAAGTAAAAAATATGAGTTAAATTAAGTTTATTTGCTAATAAAATTGACAATATTTTTGAAAAATGATGAGGGAGGAAAAAATGTGGAAGGAGACTGACACTTTCATTTGGTGTTAGGCAGGGAATATAATGTTTCATCTTCCTGGGAAGGAGTTTGCCAGTTTATATTTCTTCACTATTTAACCCAATATGTCTTATTTAAGGAAATTTCATCAGATAAAAATAATTCAAAATAAGGATTAAATGTATAGTCACATATGCTAGTCAGTGTATTATTTATAAGAGCAAAACTTGGAGAGTTCATAAATATACAGTATTGGGATAATGTTAATTCATTATAATTAGAGGTGGCACTGTGCAGCTTTTACATTGTTCATGAATAGGACTTAATAAAACTTCATTGAAGCTTAAAAATTAACATAAATATGCACATTTCATCAAAACTTCATAAAATATAGAGAAAATTAAAAACTTGGAGAAACTCCCAAAATGTTAACAAAATTGACCATCGAATATGAAATTTTAGTGATTTTTTTAATCCTTATATATTTTTTAGAGTTTTCCAATGCAGCAAGACTTATAATTTATGATAAGATGTACAGTCCACATACACACGCGAAACCTTGTTTTTAAAGGCTAATGAGATGACTGAGTAGCAAAGACTCCAGCCAGCAAGATGGACAGCCTGAGCTCCCCTAGAATCCACATGGTGGGAAGGTGGAAGGAAAGAATTTACACCCAAAAAGTGTCCTTTGACCTCCATATACATCATGATACGCGATTCCCCCTCACAATAAACACAGGAGATGGCTTTAAAGCACAAGGAAACACGTGATTTCAAAATGAATTTCAGACCTATTTTCTTCTTTTTCCTAGGATCTGGTTCTATCTTTAAAAACAATGAAGTTGTGAGTTCTAATGTCATGTCTGTTATGTGATAAAATGCGAGTGAGAACCCTCGCTCTAGCCCATCATTGTGGGGAAGCTACAGCAGCAGGAGCTTGAAGGAACAGTCATATCACGCTGTCTTGTTTACTTTTCTATTGTTGTGATAAGGCAGCATGTGAAGATGGAGTTTGTTTGGTTACAGAGGGTTAGAGTGCATGGCTGGAAGCTTGGCAGCAGGTGGGCTCAGCTGAGAAGTAGCTGAGAGCTTACATCATCTTGATCCACAAATGTGAGACAGAGATAGACAGACAGAGAGATAGACAGACAGAGAGATAGACACATACAGAGAGAAGGAGAGAGAGACTGAGAATGGCAAGGATCCTTAGAAACCACACACACACACACACACACAAAAATTGTTCCAAGTGACACACCTCCTCCAATAAGGCCACGCCTCATAATCCTTCCCAACAGTTCTGCTAACTGGGGACCAAATATTCAAACCTATGAGCCTATGGGGGCCAATCTCATTCAAACCACCACAAGCATTTACAATCAAAGGTAGACAGAAGCAAATGTTGCCATCATATCTACCTGCTGCTTTTGCTCAGTCAACATCCCTTACTCTATTATGGTTCAGGGACCAGTCCATAAAATGGTGCTGCACACATTTAAGGTGGATATCTCTTCTCAATTAACATTCAACACAATTCCCTACAATCATGCCCACATACCAACTTGATCTAGGTGATTCTTCAGTAAGACTGTTGTTACCAGATATTTGGGTAACACAAATTGGTCTTGAAAGGTTTAATGAAAAGAAAAACAACACAAAGTTGGGTGTGTAGGAAAGTGAAGGTAGATCTGGGAGAAGCTGGGAGTGGGAATATGATCAAAATATGTTGTATAAAACTCAATTTGGAAAAAAAATCCAAGACAATTATTCTAGGTTGTGTCAAGTTGACAGTGAACACTACCCACCTAATTAAAAACCCACGCAATGTGAATATAAAGAATGTGAGCTGTGTTTTTGGAACACGGAAGTGTTTAGCCATTCATGCTTTTCCCAGTGTCAGAATTCTTCCTAGTACTTCTCATTTGCTTGCTTCCATGGTAGCTGGACACAACACAAGGGTGTAGCGATGAGGGGAGCAGGCCTGCTTTCGTCCTGCCCTGCTCCCTCACAGCTAACTTATACCGGGAAATAACAACTCACAAATTGTATTCATTTAAACACTGCCTGGCCCATTATATCTAGCCTCTTGGCTAAATCTCACATCTTAATTAA
>LOEQ01014554.1:0-17739 GCA_001685075.1 Bramus lutescens | reverse complement strand
AAAAGGTACTGAGCCACATGGCTAACATAGATCAGAATAATGGGTTAATATGAGTGATAAGAACTAATAAGAAGCCTGAGCTAATGGGCCAATCAGTTTATAATCTTATGGAGTCCTCTGTGTGATTTTCTTTGGGACCTCACTGGCTGTGACAGAAAACCCAAGCAGGCCCTCATGTTACAGAGGCTGCTGATGATTAAAACACAGTGGAATAACATTGAACTCTTACAGTAAAATTAGTAAGCACACAAACAAGTGCATGATTCACAAAATACTGACAAAGAAGGGAGGATATGTTACCTTGTTACAGACTCCATCATTTAACCTTAACATGAGTTGGTTCCCCTACTCATTCGGCCTATAACCTTTACATATGCAATTAGTGAACAATTTTGAAAGCATTTATGTTATTTCAAATGTTTGTGAATTGAGACTTTATTTTTATACTGGTCTCTTGCATCAGATCAACCCATATTTGTGGGGAAGAAAGTAGGAAATAACGGGAATGCAGTTGGTGAAGAACCAAATCAACATCCTTGGGGTGTGTAAGCAAAGGAATCCTTTCAGTTAGAGACTAACAACATGGAAATGGATTTCAACAGAGAGAGGACCTATGAGATTGCTCAAGCAGGTAAAAGCCCCTTCAACCAAGGCTGCTAACCTGAATTCTGTTCGTGGAACCCATATGGTAGAAGGAGAACCAACTCCCACTAGCTGTCCTCTAACCTCGGAACACACACACATGCACACAAAACACATCAGTGTCATGGGAGGTGCAAGCGCTGGTGTAGTGAGACAAATAGGCAGGCGGGAGGCCCTGCTCAAAGTGTGTGTTTGGGGGTCTTGGGAGAGCTTATTTCAGAGGTTGGGCAGTGGTGAATGACAGGAGCTAGGCTGTGGGCCTGAGGTTCTAGTGTAGATTGAATCTAATTCTGTGAGCATGTGAATGACAGGTACGACAGAACGCCAACCCCTTTCAAATATGTGTGTTGGAAACCGACCTACAGGAAGGCCTGGCTGAAGAGTAGAGACAAAGACTCTCGTGGATGATGACTCTTGCCAGCCACACAGCTTCCATTTGTTTGACATCAGTTGTCAAGCACCACTGTATTCTCTAATCGGTGTGGCCTTCTACACTGTCTCTCAGTTATACGAATAACTTGTTTGCTAACCCTGATCATTCAGAAGCTGAAAGCTGAGCAAAGTTTTAGACTCCAGTATTTACTCAGACAGACTGGCTAACCAGTCAATACTCTGATTGTCACCAGGCCACAGGTTTCTTGCTTGGAGAAGAGGCTCAAAGGGGATGGTACTAGTCACCTTTATTGTTCAATTTGGTTCAGTCTCAAAAATGTAGTTCTCCAAAGACTGGAACTGCTTTTACTGTACAGATTTCTGTCCAGAAGGTGCCTACCAGAAGCCTGCAAAAGAAGACAAAGGAAAGAATAGTTCGCTAAGAACAAAGGTGGGACAGAAAGTAGGTCTGGAGTGTGGTGGAAAAGAAGGAAAAGAACCCAATAAAAGGCACAAGAAATAGATACAGACTCAAACACACTCATTCATACACTGAGGAGTCACATAAAAATAATAAACTGGAAGCCATAATATAGACAGTGAAAAATAGGTGATAAAATGAAAAAGAAAGGAGGGTGAAAAAAAACAGGAAAAATATAAATAAAGCTAAAAAAGATTATTTTTCAAAAGAGCCCTGACACAGCATTATGAAACAAGGAAGCTCTAACAATGCCATATGAATTCATTTTCTGCTGTCATCAGGGTAACTGTGGCCTCATAGAATGACTCAGGCAATGTAAGTTTTTCTGTTTTGTGGAATAATCTGAGAAGTAATAGCATTGACTCTTCTTTGGAAGTCTAGTAGAATTCTATGCTAAAACCACTTGGCCATGGACTTTCTTTGATTGGGAGACTTTTTATTATTGCTTCTATTTCACTAAGGGTTATAGGTCTATTTAACTTGCTCATCTGGTCTTAATTTAACTTTGGTAAGTGGTTTGTGTCAAAAATTATTCATTTCTTTTAGGTTTTTCAATTAGGGGGAGTGCTGGTTTTTAAAATATGTCCTTATGACTGTATGTCCTCAGTGTGTTACATCCCCCTTTTCATCCCTAATTTTGTTAATCTGGATCTTCTTTCTCTGTCTTCTGGTCACTTTGACTAAGGGTTTGTAAAACTTTTTATTTTCTCCGAGAACCAACTCTTAGTTTCAATGATTTTTTTATAATGATTGTTTGTTTGTCTGTTTATTTCAGCCCTGAATTTGATCATTTCTTGCTATCTACTCCTTTGAGTATGGTTTCTTCTTTTTGTTCAAAAGCCTCTGTTTCCAACCTATGCCTTGTGACCCCTTTTGGGATGCGTCTTAGTTAGGGTTTGTTTATTGCTGTGAAGAGACACCACATCTGTGACAACTCCTATAAATGAAAACATTTAATTGAGGTGGTGGCTTACAGTTTCAGAGGTTTTGTTCATTACTATCATGATGGGGAGCATGGCAGTGTGCAGGCAGACGTGGAGCTGGCTATGTCTTGACCAGAAGGCAGCAGGAAGTTGACTGATTGTCACACTGAGTAAAGCTTACGAAAAAGACCTCAAAGCCCACTCTCACAGTGACACATTTCCTCCAACAAGGCCACACCTCCTAATAGGTGCCACTCCTTTCAAACCACCACAGGGGTGACGGACCAGCCTTTCACAGGAGTTGCCTGAGACCATTGGAACATGCAGATATTTACATTACCATTTGTTAATAGTAGCAAGACAATAGCTATGAAGCTGCAACAAAAATCATGTTATGATTGGGGGTCGCTACATGAGGAACTGTATTAAATGGTCACAGTATTAGAAAGGATGAGAGCCACTGTTGAGAGCTTTCAGGTGTGCTGTTAAATTGCTAGATGAAATCTCTCCAATTATTTTTTGTGTAGGCACTTAGTGCTTAGAACTTGCTTCCTAAAACCATCTTTATTGTGTCCCATGAGTTTGGGTATGTTGTATACTCATTTTCATTCAATTTTAATAAGTTTTCATTTGTCTGGGCCCATTTTTTCATTCAGTAGAGAGTTGTTCGATTTCTATGAGTTTGTAAGCTTCTTTTACTGTGGCTGTTGATATCTAGCTTTGATGGGGGAGGCAGGATGCAGGGTGTTATTTCAATTTTCTTGTTATCTGTTGAGACTTATTTTGTGTTCTAAGAAAGGGTTCAATTTTGGAGAAAGTTCCTTGAGGTACCAAGAAGAGGGTATATTCCTTTATGTTTGGGTGAAATGTTCTGTAAATACCTGTTAGATACATCTGTTTTATAATGCCAGTTAACCCCATTTCTCTGTTTAGTTTGTCTCTGACTCAAGTGTCTGTTGGTGAGAGTTGGGGATTGAAATCTCTCATGATTAGTGTGTGGGGGTAACCAAGTGATTTACGATATAATAGTATCTCTTTTACGAATTTGGCTGCACTTGTGTTTGGTGCCTAAATGTTAGGAATTAAAACGTTATCTTGGTGTAGTTTCCCTTGGTTAGTATGTAGTGTCCTTCCACACCTCTGCTCATTAGTTTTGGTTTGAAGTCTGATTTATGTCAGAGAATAAAATGGCTTCACCAGATTGTTTCTTAGGCCCATATGCTCGGAATATCTTTTCCTATTCTTCCATCCTGTGGTGATATCTATCTATCTTGGTTGATAAGGTGTGTTTGTTAGATGTAGCAGAAAGATGGATCCTGTTTTTGCATCCTTTTTTCTTTGTGCCTTTTTATTGGGGAATTGTAGCCATTGATGTTGAGAGGTATTAATGAGCAATATTTATTGATTCCTGTTATTTTGTTGTCATGGGGTGTTTGTATATGTGTTTCCCTTCTTTTGATGTGTGGGTCTAGGATTATTTATTCCTTGTGTTTTCTTGGATGTGGTTAAGCTTTATAGGTTGATGTTTTCCTCCTAACATCTTCTGTAGGGCTGGATTTGTAGAAAAATAGTGCTTAAATTTGGTTTTATAATGGAATGTCTTATTTTCTTGATCTATTGTGAATGATGGTTTTCCTGGGTATAGCATAGGTTGGCACCTGTGGTCTCTTTAGAGTTTGTGAAACACCTGTCCAGGCCCTTCTGGTTTCAGAGTTTCCATTGAGAACTCAGGTGCTATTCTAATAGTTCTGCCTTTACATGTTACTTGGTTTTTCTTCCCTTGCCTCTTTTAATATTCTTTCTTTTTTTTCTTTATGTTTAGTGCTTTGATTATTATGTGTTGTGGAGAATTTCTTTTCTGGTCCAGTATATTTGGTGTTTCTGTATGTTTCTTGTACCTTGATAGGCATCTTCTTCTTTAGGTTATGAAAATTTTATCCTATAATTTTGTTGAAAATATTTTCTGTGTATTTGATTTGAGTTTCTTTGCTTACCTCTATTTATACTATTTTTAAATTTGGTCTTTTTGTAGTGTCTAGGATTTTCTCTATCGTTTTTTTTTCTCTCTCTATATATATATACATATGTATCTATGTGCATGTGTATACATATGACAATCATATAAAATTTGTCACATCGTCATATACATGTATATGTCATATGCCATACATGCACATGACAATGCGACAAATTATATATATATATATATAATTTTCTTTGATTGAGCTATCCATTTCTTCTATTCTGTCTTCAATGGCTGAGATTCTCTCTTCAGTCTCATATTCTGTTGGTAAGACTTGCCTATGAGGCTCCTGTTTATCCTGTTTAAGTTCACTCAGTTTTGGTTTTCTTTATTTTATTTCCATGTTTAGGTCTTGTACTGTTTTATTCATTTCCTTCCACTGTTTTTTTATTCATTTTTAAGGACATCCATCATATCCATAAAGGCTATTCTAAGTTCTTTGTCTTGTGCTTAAGCTATGTTGCAATAATCAGGGTCTGCTGTAGTAAGGTGCTGGGCTCTAGTGGAGACGTATTGTTCTGCTGCTTTGTTTCACACTAGAGTCTAGGCATCTGGGTTTGGGATGATTGTAATTCTAGATGATATCTGGTCTTGTCTTTGTTGGGTGGGTGTTTTGTTTCTTGGTTTATGTTGCCCTTTCTGGTTCTTAGCAGGATGCGGTGGCTGTGTGTTACCTGGCAGGAAAATCTTAGGGTATCTTGCCCAGGGTAGTCACTAGAGGGTCTAGATGAAATGTGGTTTTAGGTACTGGGAGCTGACACTTAGAAATGGGGATGAACTGGGAGTTGTGAGGGAGACTGAATTTGGAGGAGAGGAGGGAGAAGGGAAGATCTGCAATTAGCTTATGTGTTTCCTTCCAAGTTCTTCAACTCTTAAATTCAACTCTTGATGTGATTTGACTCTGTATCATTGACTTTGTTCTATTATAAAAGAATTTAATGTACAACCGAGTAACCTTTGGATTAACAACTTTGGCGGACATTTCATTCTGTCAATTTGGAAACTGAATAAAGTTTTAATTCGCCATGCATCTGGTGAGTCACTAGTATTCCATGATGGTATTATAGGAAACCACAGTGTTTCTGTAGGAAGGTGGCACCACTGTCCTGGTTTGTCACACTGTCCTGGTTGTCACTTTCCTCCTAGGTAGTCAGGTGCCACACCCCTTTGCCTCTAGGCAAGGCCATAATGTCCAGTTCTGCTTCAGAGAATCTGGGACTGGAAGGGGTTTTACTTTCTTCTTTCCAACTGTTTGATTTCTGCAGAAAACACGTGTCTTTTATAAAGGAGAAAAATATTTTAAAATGGAGATCCTCAGACTTCAAATTTACATGTGATATAGTACATCATTTGGCTATAAATATGGCTTATTATCAAAGAAAGATGTTGCCATATAATACGGACTAAGGACTAAGAAAAAAGACGTGTGTGTTTCGTGTGATTGCAATGCTAGAACTAATGTCAGTGGCTGGTGTTCCTTACACTGCTGTGAATGTTACTGCCTGGAACCTAAATGCTCTGATGTTCCTTTAAAAAGTCGGTTTATCTTTTGGAGTGTTTGTTCACATAGCTCTTCTTATTTTTCCCTATTACTAAACCTTATTAGATTGGTTACATTTGTTAAAATTGTGTAGCAATTTCTATTGGTACTCACAGCGACGGCTCCTTTATACCTCTTGTGAAATTTCCTTGTGGTTGAGTGTCTAGAATTACACAAATGATTTTTCCTTTATAAGATATATTCAGTAGAAAAGAAATAGTAAATTCTACTTAAATATATAATAAAATGCATCCCACTAGTTGCATATTTAATTATTGTTATATCAGCTGATTATTATTATTTTTCTAATATAGACATTGAGTGGAAATGACATCCGGTAGGAATCAACTCACTGAAGTGCAGTGAAGAAATAAGCAAGGTCTGTCACCATTGTCACCTAGAGTCACCCAGGGTAGATAAGGCAGATTCTTTCTCATTTCCTCCCATGCTGCTCTGCACGTGTGCTTAGAAGACTTTACCAGGGGACAGTAGGGTCTTAATTCAGGTGTATAGGAGTCATGGAGTTTTTTATACATAGTGTATACTAAAAATAACAAAAAAATCCTTACAGGCAAACTATAACAATATATACTTTGGTTTTGTCCAGTGTAACATTCACATCAGTATGCTTGCTGCTTCAAATGCCCTTTAAGAGTAAATGAAGTTCCCCAAATGAGTGTACTTCTAGGCATACAAGGGAAGGATAGCCTTTGCTGTACTGATGCCAAGTGTGCGATGACTGTCATTACAGTGCACACACGGGTAGTCCACAGTGACTGATTTGGCCAGGAAAGAACCCATTATACATGTTTACAGATGAGCTGGGTGGATGGATGGAGACTGCTTTCAAATTAGAGTACAAAATTAGGCAGCTAACAATGTCTCAGAAGACTGAGACATTGAAAATGAAAATGACCTTGAAAAATAAAACTACCAAATAAGAAAGGGACCAAGGAAACAGAGTGAAATCAGTAAAAAATAGACCCTTAGAATGGTCTGCTGGAAGGTTTGAAAAGCTTGGCTGGGGATTAGGTTGACACTGACTAAGAAAGAGCAGTGTCAATTTGTCAGGGAGGAATGATGCGGGAGGTAATAGTATACAGGGGTCCCCACATTACTTCTGGGAGAGTCAGTCGTGGTTTATTCTTAGAATATAGGTGATTGAACTGTGCTCCTTTATCCTAGATAATAAGACTGTAGCACCCAGGAAGCATGGGGTGTGGGGGAGAGATGGACTTGGACCAACTCATTATGTAAGATACTATGAATAGTGTGTGTTAGCCTATATGACAAACCTGTCACTTGTCTTTCTTGTAAGTGGAGATCAGCTGGGAAATGTACTCACTAAGAAGACCGTTGTAACATCCTAGGCTGTCTTGTCATGATCCACAAAACAGAAAGAAGGAAGCAGAACAAAAGGATGGGAAAGAGGAAACCTCCTTAGCCAGTTTTCCCCAGGCTAGCCTTCTGTATGCTCTCCCTGCAGGTTGGGGTTTTCCAGCATGTAACTGGGCTGTTTAGCCCTCAGCATCCCTTTCTTCTCTGCCTTTTATCAGCATGTTTTTTTTTAACTCCCTTAATCCTTTCCTAAGCAGCATATGCTAAGGTGACTAGAAATTGATTCATCCCACTGTATTTTGTTAGGGTCCTGTTCTGTTACTTCTTTCCAAGTTAGTGTTATTGGTGCCTACTGAATTCTTCAACCTCTTCGGTCCTCATAAATCTACAACACTCCTCGCTGCTCCTTTCCCGTCTTCCATGGCTTCACTTTTGATTCAGCCATGGGCACCGCTGACATTTGGGCTCCAGAAACTCTGCTCCTCCGGTTTTATCCAACCTCAGAGAATCCATCTGCCCCATTAGCTCTGCACCCATCATTCTGGGTGTACAGTTTTTAATGATATAATTTAAATCTTACAAGACCATTTCAAAAATGCATATAATTTCCGTTAGAGTCAGCAGCTGTTTATCCTCTGAAGATGGGCAACTAAACCACACTCCTTTGTTCTACATCAACCAGCATGCAAACCAGAGCAAGGACACACAGCTTCAGGACAGTTTTCCACTGCAGGGAAATTCGTGGAGTACAATTATGTAATCCACAGTCCACAACAGATACCATCCATGGTCCCTGCAATGTTCTCGACAGCTATTTTCTCCCTGCCGATGATCACTGCTGCGTGTAGGGCACTGACTTCTCTCCAGGCCATCTGTCCCATCACACCGTCTTCCAAGTAAACATTTTGTACTGATGCCATCTCACATTAGCAATGTCTAAAGTGACTCATAATTTCCCCAAAAAAGAAGTCCTCTGCCGTCCCTGTGTCTTATTCCTTTTAGTGGTGTTACAACTCTCCCAGCTATGCGGATTTGATGCCATGAATCATCTTTGATTCTTTGCACCCAATTAGCCATGAAGATGATCTAAGCTCTTTCTGTGAAATGTTCCTTCTCTATATTCTGCAGGAGCCTCTGTGCATCAATGCTTATTACATCCACATGAAGCACATACTTCCCAGTTATCCTTATCTATAAAGAGCTTGGAAAGATCTTCCCAATACTTCCCAATACTACCAAAGAAACAGGTAGAAATCCTGGTCTAGATATCACTGAATACTGGGCATGCCAACTATCTGTAGTAATTCAAATGTCTATTCCTACATAGAACTCTAAACACTCTTCTCACACCCACTAAGGAAACGGTAGCAAGGATTTTAGGTATTCTGTTAGGGTGCTGAACATATGAGAACTGTCTGCAGCTCATGTTTGAAGAGAATGTTGGTCTAACTGGTAGCTAGCCTTCTTCCCAACTCTATTGCAGGGGAAAACACCCTCTCCTCATTTCTCTCTCTCTCTCTCTCTCTCTCTCTCTCTCTCTCTTTCTATTTTCCTTTCTTTCTTTGCCTTTCCCCCTTCTGTATGCACTTGAAATTTTTGTGAAGATAGGATCTCACACTGTAGCCCTGGTTGATCTGGAGTCACAGCAGTTCTTGTGCCTTAGGCTACAAAGTATGGGTATTACAGGAGTGAGCCACTGTGCCCACCCCATGAGTATTATAGAGGTGAGCCACTGTGCCCAGCTCAATCTTTCTTGAAAATACTCTCACTTTCTTTAAGATCATTTCCCATGCCCTGTGTGCAGAGAAGAACTAACAAATCAGAACCAAGACTACTATCCTGTCAAAGTCTTTGTTCTAAGGTTAGCCTGGCTTTCATCTGGGAACTTGGTTTTCAGGATCACAATTCTCTTATCAGAATGGCTCCAGGTGCCAAAGCTAATCACACAACACACATGGTCTATACCAAACACCTGTTTTTCTTCTAGAAATGTAAAACACTGGTGTATGCAGACTGGGATTGGATGTGACCAGTGCCCAATAAAAACCCTGGGCTTGCATTTCTAATAAGCTTCCTCTGCAGAGATGTTTTACCCCTTGTCTGGGATACCAGTCCAGGGGGATGCACCTGGTATCCTCTGGGCTTCGGCCCATGCACCTGTTCTCAGTGCTCATTTTGCTTTATATCCTTCTGAGATAATAAATCACAGTTATATGCAGAATCTAGATAAACAACTGTGAGTCTTCCTAGAAAAGCATCAGACTCAAGGGGCACTGGAGGTACCTGATCCAACTTAATCTTCTCCATAAGAAAGAGGAGAGAAAGAAGTGTATTAAAAATGACTGTAATCTGTGCTCAAACCCACGCGGATGAGTGCCTTTTGCTTAGAACCTGAGTCTGCTTACTACTTCCTGCCATGGAATCTGGGTGAACTGTGTCTCCATTGGAAATGGTGCTGCTTGGCTTTGGAGGCTAGAAGATGAAAAGGATTGCACATTCCTCAGGATCCACTTTGCGCTGTGTTCATTCTCAGAACTTGGTCACCACTGAGGAAGCACAAGCAAGCACACAGAAAGGGCCTGTGCGGTCATTCCAGCCAGGAGCCTGCAGCAGATTCCAGCAGAAACCTACTACCAACCACGAGAAAATATTCCCAGTCCCTAACCCTCAAGGCACCCTCAGTTATCAGGTCATCCCGTTGATGCCCTAGACATTGTGTTAAGAGGTGCTGTCTTTGCTGCAACTCATCTGAATTCCTGACCCAAAAAACCTAGAGGAGTTGTAGGTGTTGGACAATGGCCACTGCGTTATGCAACCAGGGTTGGGTGACTTGTTATGCAGCAGCGGGGCTGGTAATATTCCCTACTGGACATCTGAAAACATCTAACTAGAGTGAGAGGTATATGCTTAGCATCAAGATCCCAGGGAAGAGTGGCATTTACATGTGGTATTCTCTATCAGGGTCCATCTCTGGCAGATACGCTGGCTCACCTGATGCTCTTTCCTTGCTGTCATTAGTGGCTAATATAAACTCACCACCCGTTTCCTTTCTAATCTTGGAGATGGCCTGACTCCCTTCCCACTCTCATGGGTACTGTAGATGCCACAGAAGCCGCTGTGACTCCCGTCTGTCTCTACTCCAATGCTCAGCTCTGCTGTCTTCATCAATACCTCCTTCCCATGACTGCAGGTACTTCCAGTTCTTGGCCTTACCACGATACCCAAAGTGTCTCCGGATGGGTGACCCCTAGAGCCCCTTTCTGCCTGGTTAGCTAAAGGAAGTGAAAGGCAGTGTGAGAGGTCACCAATTTAAAGAGTTCCCAACTGGATTGGGGCCAGGAGACCTCTATGTTTTTCTGTTTTTATTATAATTTCTCTACTACACTTTTTTGTTGTTGTTGTTGTTCAGAGCAAAGGAACCCTTCATGGTTAAAGAGCAGGCAGGAATGGAAAAAAAACCAGACCTTTTCTGCTGTCCTGACTCTCTTCTCTTTCAGTTTTTCTTCCTAAGGTTCCTTGGACTCTATCTTCTCTCCTCAACTCTTCTGTAAGCCATCAAAGTAAAGGATGTTTTCTGTATATATTTAAGGGAACCCTGTGAACTGCTGTTCGGACTCCTCAAGCCTATTCATTTACAAAAAGGCTAATATCTTGCTGGGGAAAAAAAATCTTGTTTTGCATGCTTCAAGCCAGCATTACTTTGTTCTTTGACTGGTGTTGCTCTGAAATGCATTTTATACTCCGTTTGAGCAAATAAATGGTTCCATACACTGAGAGGAAACACATTAATGATTTTTAAATCATCTCCCCCTGTTTACTGATCTGCGGGTGCTCCAGATTGCTTGCTTGTTCAGAATTCCCACTACCCCAGCTTTGCCTTTGGGTCTGAGCTGCAGTCACAGTGGGTTATCTGCATTTTTTATGTTCCATGTCAAGGCTTTTGTATTATACTTTGAAAGGGCTCCTCACTTTACTACCGAATAAGGAATTTAATCTTCCCAGTTCCTGATCATTTGTTTTTGTTCCTGAATGCCTGTGTTGTTCACCTGTTCTACCTTTGGATCTTTCTGACTCCCAGGCATCTTCCTGGCCACCAGTTCATCCGCTGTTTGCCTTCACTCCCATTTTCTAGTGTGTGCTCTGTTGTCATGGTTCTGACTCATTTCCTTGGTCCAAGGGCCTCAGTGTTCTCATGATGCATGGGAAATTGTCAAGATGCTTTTAGCAAGATGTACAAAATCTAGCTTAAACTGAATCAGGCAGTGAAGGCAATCAATTGGCTCAAATTTTTGAAACATTTGAAAGGATCAATACAGCAATGTGCCCTGTTTCTGCAGACTCTCTGATGTCCTAGTTACAAGTGTTGGCTTCTGGGGCTGGAGAGACCCTGAGTTTAATCCCCAGTACTGAAAGTAAATAAAGAGAAAACCAACTTGATCTCATGATATACTGGCTGGAAGGAAGCTTCCAGTCACAATCTGGTCTTGAAGCTTCCTCATTCAGGTTAGCAAGGTCCCTAATGATTTGTGCTAATCTTTGAAGACCTGCTGATTTGAGAATGGGGTGAAAATACACCAATTTTCTTAGGTAAATTAGATTCTGCCCCTACTTCTGGACTGAGGTCATCCTGTTTTACACTGTTACCTCCACACTGGGAAAGGGAGCTCGGCAAGAGCTGGGCTGAGCTCTCAATATTTTGTGGGAAAGATTGAGCTTTCTTTAAGTTCTCTTTCGTTTTCTGACCTAGCTCTGGTCACTTTAAATGGGCAACAACAGGGGTATTTATGCCATGGAAGCTGGGTACTGTTACACACTGGGTCATTTGTTCAACTGGCAGGCATGTTGTAATGCATGTATACAGGCAACAATCTTTTTAACTGGTTTCTCTAACTTTGGAATCCCACACATCATTGCACTTGTTGATTTTAAACAATGGTTCTACTGAGATGTAGTTCACATACCACCGAACTCATGTCCTTCGAGCGTTTGGCTTGTTTCACTTTGAGGAAAGTTTTCACCCATGGCATAGCGTCCATCAGTGTTTTATTTCTCTTGGTACCAAACAATATCTGTTTTCCATCCATCAAGAGATGCCATATCAGTTACTGACACCCAATTCCAATCACAGTTCTTCTTTTATTAAGACTTTTTTAGTAAATCTTTTTACATTTTACATAGTTGTCCAGTTCCCACTCCCTTCTTTCCTCCTATTCTACCCCACCCCATCCACTCCGCAGAAAGGGCCAGGCTTCCCATGAGGAGTCAACAAAGTCTGACACTTCGCTTTGAGGCAAGACCAAGACCCTCTCTCCTATATCTAGACTGAGCAAGGTATCCCTCCAAAAAGAATGTACTCCTAGACACCAGTTCAAGCACTAATGATAAATCCTGGTTCCACTGCCAGTGGTCCCACAGGCTGCCCAAGCCTCACAACTGTCTCCCACATTCAGTGGGCTTAGTTTGGTCCTATGGTTGCCCCACTATCAGTCCAGAGTCAGTGAACTTTCATTAACTCAGGTCAGGTGGTTTTGTGTGTATCACCATCATGGTCCTGATCCCTTTGCTCATATTATTGCTCCTTTCTCTCTTGGGCTGGTCTCAACTGAAGAATGGATAAAGAAAACATGATACATTTTATAAAATGAAGTACTACTCAGCGGTAAAAAAACAAAGCAAAATAAAACAAAACAACAAAAACAATGACATCTTGAAATTTGCATGCAAATAGATGGTACTAGAAAAAAGCATCCTGAGGTAACCCAGAACCAGATAGATAAACATGGTATGTGCTCACTCATAGTGGATATTAGGCAAAGGATAACCAGCCTATAGTCTACAATCCCAGAGAAGCTAGGTAACAAGGAGAACCCTAAGAAAGACATACATGGATCCCCTGAGAAGGAGAAACAGACAAGACCTCCTGAGAAAATTAGGTGGGGGGAGAAGGAAGCGTGGAAGAGGAGGGGGAGGGGAGAAGGGGCTGGAGGAGGAGGACATGAGGGAATGGGATGCTCAAGGGGAAAGAACAGTGAGGGAGAGAAAGGAAAGAGAAATCTTGATTGGGGGAGCCATTAAAAGACTAGTGAGAAACATGGCACTAGAAAAATTCCCAGGAATCCACAAGGGTGACCCCAGCGAAGACTCTAAACAACAGTGGAGGGGATGCCTAAACTGGCCTTCCTTTGTAATCAGATTGCTGACTATCTTAATTGTCATCATCAACCAGCAACTGATGGAAGCAGATGCAGAGATCTACAGTGAAGCACTGAACTGAGCTACCAACTACAGTTCTTAAATCCATTCTTTAGATCACCAAATGCAGCAATCTGGAGAGAAAGCGCTGCACCTCACTTGGGCTAAACAATAGAGCTGTCCCTGGTTAATGGTGTGAATGTGGGTGAGCTAGACCAAGGGTGTGAGAATAGAACTGGCCCGCTTCCTGGCTGTCTGCTGCATTGAGTGAGCTAGCCAAGGCAGTGCTGAAAAGCTCTCCCTGGTGGTGGCAATGAGGGAAAGCTAGCAGCTGACTAACCCAGCTACCACCCCGTCCCAGAACCAGAACCAGGTAGCCCACCCCCAACCCACGTTATCTATGAACTGCTGGAGCATGCAAAGGAGCTGGGTCTGCCAGATCCAAAGTTACAGGATCTCCATGACACAAGGCAACAACAGGATATCCAAGAGGAGTTCCAGTGAAGACCCATTATCTGGTGCCAGAAACCAAAGGCCTTGAAACTGACCCATGAGTCATTTCAATGAACACTTGCAAGTAAAGGTATATGGACTGAAGGGTAAACTGTGTGACTCACTGGGACATGCTACAGCTTCGATGCCAAGATTTTTGTTGTTGTTGTTGTTTTCACTTTTAAATTTTGTTTGGAGGGTCGGCTACAAGGGCAGAGGGCAGAAGCCGGGGAACAGAGAGATGAGAGGCATTGGGATGTATAACATGAAATCCACAAAGAATCAATAAAAAGTTTTTTTAATCCAGTATTTTCTGTCTCTAGTCTTTTAATACCTATACTGCTAGAATTATTTCTTTAAGATATACCACTTTGACTTGTCATTTACCTCAGAAAAATACGTGGCCTCTCTGCCTATGAGATGCCAAAGGGACACACAGCCCTTGTATTTGAAACTCTCCTTAGTTTGACCCCAGTAAGGAAAGAATGAGAAAATTCTGCTTCCTCTGAATGGACAGTTTGGGTCAATAATACAAAATGTCATTTATAGTACTTGTATGTTACTGATGGACCATGTATCCCTCCATTCCTCCATTTAGCCTTCAGTCCGTCCATCCATCCATCCATCCATCCATCCATCCATCCATCCATCCATCNCCAACCAACCAACCAACCAACCAACCAACCAACCAACCAACCAACCAACCAACCAGTATGGTCAGAAAGTCCCTCCACCCTGAGAATAGCACCCAGTGGCAAAAGCCAAAGTCCAAACCATGTAGAACAGCATCATGGATATATCGTATGGCTCTATGATGTCATAGTTTATGCTTTTGGAAAAACACTGGGGCTTGAGTCAGACAAATCTGGTTTGTAACCAGCCTCATCCTCTTAGCACTGGCTTTCTTTACCCTCTCTCCTGGGGCTTTAAGAAAGTCTTTATTTATGTGTAAAATGGGAGTAAGTATCAAACCCCAGTATCCCATTATTGGATCAGAAGACATCCACTCTAAAGTACTGTGCTCAGTATGTAACAGGCACTCAACAGGTAAATGGACACTGTGGTTGAACATATGGTTAAAATGTCAATATAAAAAGAAATCTAAGGTGAGAGTATCTTTGGTGTTTTAATTGTTTCCTAGCTTGAGTGGTTCCATTTCCATCTTTCTCTGGTGGTTTATAATTAGAACTGATTTAAAGCAGAGGTCAGGTGATCAGTTTTTATCAGGCTTTATGTTGTGGATCTGTCATCACTCTTGGTATGGTCGGAAAGAACCAGTGCTTTCTTGGAAAATGGTCAATGATAGCATCATATTTTATCACTAGAAATATTTTTAATGAAGTGGCCTAATGATAAGCTTCTTAAACTATATTGGGCTGATTTGAGTCAAATTTCTTATAGGAATAAACCTTGGAGATTGGCATTTTACCACTGTGGGAAGCATGATTTAGTAATTATTAAAGATTTAACACAAGATACTATTCTTCAGAATAATCCTGACTTGTCAATAAAAGATATTGAAAGTAGTTAATCCTAATTACTTTTGTTTTCTTTAGATTATCATAATGCTTAAATTGGCCTCCATGCTTGTACTTAGTTTAGAAAATTTGTACTTGCATAATAAGGTCCATTTTCACAGTCTTATAAATCAAACTACTGTGAGCTAGATTCTTCTTTCAGGGTTTGAACTACTTATAATTGCCTACCTAGTGTTTGGTTGTTCTTCATTGAGACGTTTGGTAAAACCAAATTAATCAGCAGTTGAAAATTCACCTTTAGTCATAAGAGCCAATTTTTGGAGCTTGATCCTTTGAACATATGGTTCAGCCACTGAATATTATTTCTTTTTTCTCTTCGTAGGCTTGTCTGCCTCAAGATGAGTACTCCATAGTCTACAGGAAGTGCCGTTCACAGTTCACAGACCTAAATGGCTCCAAAAGATTTGGCATCAACACATGGCATGATGAAAGTGGGATTTATGCCAATTCAGAGGCAAAACAAAAACTCTATTCATTGGTTGACAATCCTATTGTCCCACGTTAAAAGGCAATATATATGCCATCAGACTCTCCGGCTAATGAAAAATAACAATTGTAGCAGCTAATAATTTCCTTTAATAAACACAAAGTCTTTCAATCTAAGGAAACTTTTATATTCATATTCTCATGAGCAACCCTATATTTCCCCAAATTTAGTATGTGTACCACTAAAGTGAGGTACACTATTCTAGAATATATTTATGACTGCTTTCTTTGTTGTATGGACTATGCTTTTCTTTCGTTGCTATAAAAATGGTTAGAACTAGCACTATCCAACTTGTGATTGTTTAGCATGTAGCTTGTTTTACTTATATTTATTACTTTTATTTATTTTTTGTTTTTATACCCCTACCACAGTTTCCCCTCCCCTCCTCCCTTCCCAGTTCCTCTCCCCACCTTCTCCCCATCTTTGCTTCCTCCTGTTTATCTTCATAAAGGGACTTTTCTCCCATAAATATCAGCCAACATGGTATATCACCTTGCAGTGAGACTAGGCACCTCCTCTCCTATTAAGGCTGAACGAGACAATCTGGTAGGACGAATGGATCCCAAAAGTAGGTAATGGAGTCACAGACAGCCCTTGCTCCCACAGTTAGGAGTCCTACAGGAAGACCAAGCTACACAACTTTAACATACATGCAGAGGGCTTAGGTCAGTCTCATGCAGGCTCCCTGGTTGTTGGTTCTATCTCTGTGAGACCTGTGAGCCCAGATTAGTTGATTCGGTGGGTTTGAGGGCAATCTGGCTGTGACATATGTCACCCCATTGATCATCAGAGTTTATTCAGCTGATCTGCCTAGCGAGAAGTGTGTCCCCTTCCCCCCTTAGCACCACATGTGTGCATCCCTCCTGAAGCCGCAAGCTCTATTGAAGAGAATAAAGAGGAGGACAGGTCTTGTTGAGTGTGGACACATACGTGCTCTCCCCCACTAGAGCCTCCAAGCAAGCTATTTTATTTAAAGTGAGCCTATTTTATTTTGTCTTGGTGGTTCTGAAGATTGCATGCAGGGCCTTGCACATGCTAGGCAAGCAGTCTACTACTGAGAGTCATTCCTAACCAATTTCTTCCCACTTACAAAACTGTAGTGAAAACATGGTAGTTGTTGATATTTATGCCATATAATATGTTTCAATACAAGTATGCTATGTTCAGCCCTGTGGGGCAATACATGCCAATGGTCCTAGCACTCAGGGGACTGAAGCACAAGGATCCAGTATTGAAGGTCAGGGTAGGCTACATCGCGAGTCCTTGCCTCAAAAAGCCAAAACCAAAACAAACCAATAAAACAAACAATACCAAAAATCAAATATATAATGTATAATATTCAAGTTGAATAACTTGTTTTCTTTAAAGATTCATCATTTCTTTGTGTTGGGGCATTCAAAGTTCTGTGCTCTAGCTATTTTGAAGTATACAATTAATTATTGGAACAAAGTTTACCTGATTGTGCTATAGAACACTGAAGCAGGCTCCTCCCTTCCAGCTGGTCTTATTTTCTGTTCTCTGTTTGTCCCACTTCTCAGCGCCCTCCTAGCCAGGTGACCACTATTCTCTCCACCTTCAAGATAAGTTTGAAGTGTGTAAAAATGTAGGTTAAAGACAGAGAGTTAAAGTTTGTACAGCATTGATCCTACAGTGATGTTGTGTCGTGTGTGTGTGAGTGTGTGCATATAGTGTGTGTAGTGTGTATGAGAAC
>LOEQ01014553.1:12609-26827 GCA_001685075.1 Bramus lutescens | reverse complement strand
TCCATCCACTCCTCAGAAAGGGTAAGGTTTCCCATGGGGAGTCAACGAAGTCTGACACTTCACTTCAAGGCAAGACCAAGGCCCTCCCCCCTATATCCAGGCTGAGCAAGGTCTCCCTCCAAAAAGAATGTGTTTGCAGACACTAGATCGAGCACTAGGAATGAATCCTTATCCTATTGCCAGTGGCCCCACAGACTGTCTAAGCTTCACAACTGTCTCCCACGTTTGAGTTTAGTTTGATCTGATGCAGATTGTCCCACTATCAGTCCAGAGTCAGTGAACTCTCCTTAGCTCGGGTCAACTGTTTCTGTGGGTATCACCATCATGGTCTCAGCTCAAATTATTGCTGCTCCTTCTCTTGGGCTGGTCTCCAGTAGCCTTGTCCAGTGCTTCTCTGCAGATCTTTATATCTGTTTCCATCAGTTGCTGGTTGAAGGTTCTATGATGACAGTTAAGGTAGTCATCAATCTAATTACAGGGGAAGGCCAGTTTAGGGGTTCTCTCCACTCTTGCTTAGAGTCCTAGTGAATTCCTGGGAATTTCCCTAGTGCCATGTTTCTCTCTAGACCTTTATTGTCTCCCTCAATTAAGATATCTCTTCCCTATCTCTTCCTCGCTGCCCTTGCTCCTTCTGGAACATCTTGTTACCTAATGTTCTTTTACTCTCTCCCCTTCTCCCCTACTTTTCTTCTTCCACCAGTCCATCTCTCCTGTCTCCTAATTTTCTCAGGAGAAGATCTCAAATATTCTTTATTTGGTATTTACTTAATTCAAAGAGCTAAAAAAAAGAAATCAGATGGGATTATCCACTTAAGAAAATGATAGAATGTATGAAAACTTTGTACTTCTTCAGAAAAACATCAAAGGAAGAATATTGACATATATCAAATATGTAGAAATCCACATTACTATATTAATGAAATATTTTGTTTATAAAATGTTTTTAAATAAATTTTTAATGCAGCATTGTTGGAAGTAGATATTATTGTATTGAGAGATATAAGCAATGTATAAACAGGGAAAGCCCCAGAAGTTCATAATCCTGTGTGAAATATCAAACAATTAACCTAATAGAATTTGGGGGTTGAGCTGGTTGTGGTGATGCATTCTGATAGGATTTCCTGAAGGAGGCAGAGACAGGAAGATCATGAGCTCGAGGCCAGTCTGAGCCATTAAAAAAAAAAGGTTCAGGGTTGAGTAGTAGTTTTTAGAATCTAGGGAGAATGGTAGCAAGAATGATGGGGAAGACTAATTAATGGATTATCTATTATGTAGTAGAAAGTAAGAATTCCTGTAACATGACAAAATACAATTACAGACATATAACTAAGTTTATTTATTTCAAAAACATGGAAATAAAGGTTTTGAAATGTTACTATAAATATAAAAGATAACAGTGTGCTATACATTAGTAAGTCCAGTATCCAGAAGCCTGGAATGGAAACAAGTAGATACATGTGAATGGGCATTCACACACACTTACATACATACAAACCTTTTGAGGAGACTGGGAAGTTTCACTTAACTTAAATGTTACACATCATGTATATGTTACAAAACAATATAGTGCACTGTTTAAGTACAAGTGTGCATACATTTTTGTTTTATGCTAAGAAAACTTAGAATTATAAATAAAAATAAATGCATTCTTTACTTGGACTAAAACAAGACCTGCTTGTTAAGGGTAAGACATTACTCAAATCTTGTTTTTAATGCAATATTTATTTTGTAATACTCTCATTTTATTACAAGAGAAAAATCATATTGTCTATGAAATAACAAAGATCTTGTATATATTTCAAATTATAGCATATTTTCTACACAATGTTATTGATTATGTGTAGTCTCTTGTGATTTATCTCTTTTTATAGCATAGTATCTGAAATCTATAGGAATTAATAAACCATTCAAAGCAGGTACTGAATCCAAAGACCTTTATAGATGCAGACCTCTACACTTTAACTTTCTTACTAGCCCCCATACACTCTGATATATTAGGGACACAAAATTTCACATTATTTATATTGTGTTATATACTAATCTAAACAGTTTGGGAGCAATGACTATATGAAAGCATCAAAGCAAGAATAATGAAGAGAAATAGTCAAAAACAGGGGCAGGTAGAGAAACAGATGTAGAGAGCCACAGTGAAACATTAGGTAGAGCTCCAAAAATCCTGTGGAAAGGGGGAGGAAGGATGGAGAATCCAGAGGGATCAAGGACACCACAACAAAGCTCACAGAATCAACTAAGCTAGGCTAATAGGAGCTCACAGAGACTGAACCAATATCCAGAGAGCCCACATGGTACTGACCTAGGCCCTCTCTATGTATGTGACAGTTGTGTAGCTTGTTCTTCTTGTGGGACCCCTAACAATGGGGACAGGGACTGTCTCTGGCTCTTACTGATTTTTGGGACCCCATTCATCATATTGGGATGCCTTGCCTAGCCTTAATACAAGGTGAGGTGCATAGTCTCACTATGATTGGTAAGCCATGCTATATCGATATCCATGGAGACCTACTCTTTTCTGAATAGAAGTGGAGGAGGAATGGATGGGGGAGCAGACAGGAAGTGTGGGAGAGCGACTGAGAGGAGAGGAAGGAGGGAAAACCATGGTAGGCATGTAAAATAAATAATGGAAAAACAAAAAGAAGACAAGTTAAGGTAATCATAATAGGAGCAGTCTCTTTAGGAAAGTAGTCTCAGACCATAAATATCCAGGAATGGAATGCTGTGTGTACATTTTCAACACACAGTATCAGCATCCACATATGGACAAGAACAAGGCTTTGTCATTCCTCTTAGCCTTCCTTACGGGAACACTTTGCCATTTTCCCATAAGTTTGAGGATAAGGCATCCTCAACATGGGCATACCCATATCAACAGCACACTCACTCAGAACCTCAGTAAGGTCTTTCCTTGATTCTCCACCACACAAACACACACACACACACACACACACACACACACAATCTTTACCTTATCAAAAGACAAAGGAAAAAACAAATCTAACTGTAGACATATTTGGTTTCTTGTGACTTCTGAGTTAGAGCAGAAAAAGTTTTCAGAACACTTAGCTGCTACAAAGGCAGGCTATATGTGTGGAAAGTGACAGAGAAGGTAGGCAGACCACTTAAAATCTTTTCTATGTTTTCTAAACATAGTTAGACATCTGGGCAGACATCAGCTGTGACTGGTAGACACAAAGCCATTTGATAAGTGGTACATTCCTAAAACTGGGCTTATTTTCATGCTGCAGTTTCTTACTAAATACTGAAGTTATAACTTTGACTCCGAAATTATATTTCCTTGCTGTTCTGGTTAAATCTTGTTAGAAGTTTCCTAAAAATGTTGGTTGTAAATGAACTCTTTCTACTTCCAGAAATACAAAGCAATTCAAAAAGCATACTTTGTTTCTATCTTTATGCCAAAATTTCAATCAATTGATGTTGACAAACACATTAATTTGACTAATTTCTATGGTCTGGTGACAATTTTCCATCAACTAACCTCCAAGTCACAACTGCTTAGGCCTAATTCACTGATTTGGAATAGTGTAGAAGCCGGTAAGAGTCAGTTGCAGCTTTACTTTCCTACTCCAGGGTTACTTCAAATAGTTGAGATAACGAAGTCCTCTCAGGATTACAAACTGAGCACTTGGAGATGGACATGCGCATGCTCACCTAGAGCAGTTTGGACCATACAGTGAGCAAATGTACAGTGGGGTATGGAAAGGAGAGGCAGAGAGAGGTTCATGTTCTATAGAGACAGGCTGATCTAATAAGAAGGCTGTGAAGAACAGGCTGATGTGAGAGGCCTGATTGCCACCCAGGGACATGGTCTCCTCTGGTCCTGGGATGCTGCCAAGAGCCATGTCAGGGTCTGTGACCCTACCACAGCTGTGATCTAAGCTTATGTTCATGTCCCTGTTATCACCAAGGGCCATTAAAATGCCTGAGGTCAGAGCCGTCACATATAGCCACAAAGGTGTATGAGGGCCACACCACTACACGAACCATCCTGATGAGATTGGCCTAGGCTGCTCTTCAGGGCCATGGAGTACTCAGAGCTTGAGCTGCAGCTAGGGGCCATGTATAGATATGTGACCCTACTGAACCAAGGATCTGTGCCCATGTCTCTTGTTACCATCAGGGGTTGTGTGGATGTCTGGAGTTCACACCTCCTCATGGAGACCGTGTTGGGACCTGAGGGACACCCTGCAGCCAGGGTGATGACCATCTGAGTGGCCTGTGCTGTGACTTGAGGCCATGGTGGCATCTAGGTCCAAGTTGATTCCAAGGACCATATCTGGGTCCATGGTCCTACAGCAGCTGGGGTCTGTAATGATGTTCATGGCCAATGACACCATTAAGAGCCACACCTCTGTGTCACCACATGCCACCACTCTGTTGATGTGCTATGCCTGTGGCTGTGATGATCTGGATGGCCTGCATCGCAATCAGTGACCATGGTGTCATCCAGGTTCAAACTGCTGCCAAGGACATGTTTAGGTCCATGGCCCCATAGAAGCCCAGGTCTCTGTTGATATCCATAGCTCAGGTTATAACAGAAGGCAATGCAGGTGCCTGGGGTCTGGGCTGACACTGAGGGCTATCTTGGGGCCCAAATATCTTGCTGCCACTAGGAGCAAGCAGATCAGTTTGGCCTATAATGTCAATCAGGGCCATATTGATGCCTGGGCCATGTTGACAACCCCAAGCTGTTCCTGCTGACTACATTTGGGTCCCCACTGTGGCAACAGCTGGGTTCTATGTGGATGTCTGTTGCCTGTGTTTCCACAGGGGTCCCTGCACACCATATGTTGAAACACATGTTGTAGTATGAAGTCCCTGCTGAGCTGACCCCACTGCTCATTGGCCTAGATTGACCTGTCCCCACTCCCATAGGAGAGCCGATCCTGAACCATCCTGGCCTTAGATTAATGGATACTTGGAAAAGCTTGCCCCACCACTCACCAGAGGCCTGTGAAAGCTGGCTCCACCCCTCACTTGGGAGGAGAGGTTCCAGCAGCCTAGACTGACCAACTCAGTTGCCACACAGACATACATCCAAGGTTTTGAGTAGGCATACCCCATCTATGACACCATCTATGACCTGCTGGAGTGTGTGAAGGGACTGATACTGCAGAACCATAACTGCACGCTCTCCATAACTTGGGGGAACAGCAGGATATCAGACAGGAATGTTAGTGGGGATCCAGTATTGATGATGAGTCAAAGCCAGAGACTCTGAACCTGACCGATAACTCTTTACACAATGAGCATTTGCTGTTTAAACAAAAGGGCATACAGCATCATGCACAGCAGCCCCCACATATAAATGAAGAAGTGATGGAAAGGTGGGAAGGAGAGACAAAGGAGTAAAGTGTTTTTCTTCTTTTTTATTGCTATTTTATCTTATTTTTACTCTCTTTTAGATTTCCTTTAGGGCGCATACCACCAGAGAGGTGGATGGATAGAGACCCTGAGATCAATGGGTTTAGGGTACATGATGTGAACTTCCTAAAAAATCAACTTTTTAAAAGTTGTCTCAGTGGGTAAGGTGCTAATCTGTAGACTTGATGGCTCGCTTAATCCAGACAGAGGAATAATGGTGGCTTGAGCCAAATGCAGACTGATAGAGGAGACAGTGGTCAAGAGTCTTCAAGAAACAAACAAGATGAGAAGAAAAAATGTTTGGGTAAGATGTCTGTGTCAGGACCTATGAGAAAAAGAAAGTAAAAAGGTAAATAAAAACAGTAGCAGCAGCAACAAATGAAAACAAACTAAAAGTCCCACCTTTGTTTCTAGTAATTTCAAATATAAAGTCACCATGAGAGAAGAGACACTGAGTGAACTTGTGTGCGTAAAGTTGGTTGGGATGGGCTCCTGAAAATCTCTACAATTGGACAATGAAACCTTGAATAGAAGGAACACCTTAGACAAAATGGAAACTACATCTGTGTACAACAACAAGGACTCCCATGCCTTAACTGAATTTCCAATTATCTCCTGTTCATTCTACTCCCATTGAAGTTTGTCACTGAGGATTCAGCTGAGTATGGTCCGCAGAGTGCCAAGCAGGATTGCAGTAGGTCTAGTCCATCCTGGACCAAGCAAAAAGAGATTAACACAACTCACACCTCTGTTGGGAAAGTGGGTTTTTTTTTGTTTGTTTGGTTGGTTTTTTGTTTGTTGTTTTNNTTTTTTGTGGCAGAACAATTGATGGCTCCCAAGGGTTTTACCTCTGGTAAGCTGCCTTAAATAATCCTCAGGTCCCAAACATGATGCCTTTTAAACTGTAAGGGGGTTGCACTAAGTGATACCTGACTTTATGGCAAAAGATTTTTCTGATTGCCTTAGCCTAATCAAAGCAGCTCCTTGAAAAGCAAGTCTGCCTGTGGCTGGGAACAGAATGGGAAATACCAGACTCACAATACAAGAAAAATTCATGTCACCATTCCTAGGAACAGAAATAAATTTAGATTGAAATTAAAAAAAAATCCTTCAAAAACCTCAAGACAAGAATGATTGATTGGCAGAATTGGGATCCTGTTAAAATTTATTCAGAATGAGGGATATATTTTATGTCAAAGCAATTTTGAGAGTGATTATAGGCCCCCAGTATCTGATGCATCTTCAACTGATTAATTACTTGGAGAGGCTTTGCTAATGAATGCAAGAAACTGTAAATTAGCTGGAAAGTGAGAGTTCTTTCCTTTTTTCAGTGTTACATAGGATCAGCAGGTGGTAATACAGGGCCAACTGGCTCAAAGGCAACTATGTTTTTCTGGCTATCTTTTGACTTCTCACGTAGTTAGGAAGATCTAAATCTCATGACGGTGTGACAATGAAGTGAAATAAGCATTAAGATGATTAGTCATGGAACATTCGAGTACTTTCACATGTTTTAAATAAATAACTGCACCAGAGCCAGACAGTACAAGTTTACCAATGTTTTCCAGGGATATCTCTCAGTCAGTGGTGCCATATCAATTACATAAATGCTCCATGTATGCATATGTTGAACACACACACACACATGTATAAAAACACATGTACACACTTGCATGCACTTGCATGCACATATTTAAACACACACACACACACACACACACACACGCACGCACACACACACCGCCTTAGTTAAGTTTGTTGTAGTGGTTTAAAAGAAAATGACTCCCAAATGGATTGGCATTATTAGGAGGTGTGGCCTTTTTAGAGTTGGTATCACCTTTTTGGATGATATGTGTCACTGTGGAGGCAGACTCTGAGGTTTCATATATGCTCAAGCTATGTCCAATGAGACAGGATACTTCCTGTAACCTGTAAAAGATGTAGAACTGTCATCTCTCTCTCCAGCACCATGCCTGCCTGCATGCTTCCATGGCTCACCATGATGAAGATGGACTAAAACTCTAAACTGTAAATAAACCACCACAAATAAGTATTTTCCTTTACAAGAGTTGCTAGGGTGGTGGTATCTCTTCACAGCAATAGAAACCCCTAAGTAGTTACTATTAGCTGTGATAAAACACTAGGATCAAGGAAGAATGGGGAGGAAAGTTGTTTTTTTTTCACTCAAAATTCTAAATAACAGTTCATCATCAAAAGCAGTGAGTTCAGGAACTCACATTCAACAGGACCGTGGTGGTAGGAGGTAACATAGAGACCATGGAAGGGTTCTGCTTACTGGTTTGCTCATCATGACCTACTCAGCTTGCTTTCTTATTGAACCCAGGGTGACCAGTCAGTGATAGCAACACCCACAATGTACTGAGCCTTTTCACATCAATAAGAAAATGGCCTATAGGTTTTCCCACAGACAGAACTTATAGACACATTTTCTTAGTTGAAGTTCTCTCCACTCAGTTTAAGTCAGTGGTTCTCAATCTTCCTAATGCTGGGATCCATTAACAGAGTTCCTCATGTTATTGTAACCCCAATCATTAAATTGTTTTTATTGCTGCTACATAACTGTAATTTTGCTACTGTTAAGAACTGTATGTTTAATGTGTTGTCCCATGGTCACAAGAGATGCCAGAGGGGTCACAGCCCACATATCGAGAACCACTGTGTTAAACTGACATAAAACTAGCCAGCATAACTGACCATTTGTCAGCTTGAGACACACACACACACACATCATTGTTAACTCCAAGCCTTTCTATTCGTGTTCATCACCAAGATGATACATTAATATCAGTATCACAATTTTAAACATTTTACACACTTAAAAAGTCCCACAGGAAATACTAATTTAATATTAGAGTTTTCTAATTAGTAAATACTAATTTAGAATAGTAATACTAACTCAAACACTAAAATTCTGTCTTTTTAATAAAAATTCAAAGTTTCTTTTAAAGCCTAAAATCTCTTTTAAAATTCAGTCCCCCAACCGTAGGCTCGTGTAAAATCAAAAATAGATAAGATACATTCTTATTGTAGGAAAAAAAAAAACCTACTACACAGTTGCAATTAAATCAAAGAAAAACCGAACTCCAAAAGTATAAATAATTCTGGGATTCACTCATTATCTTCTGGGCTCCTCAAAAGTGCTAAGGTCACTTATCTGGCTCCACCCTCTGTAGCACATACAGCTTTTCTTATAATCTTGGAAAGACTTCAGTCCACTGCTGCTGCTGTTCTTGGTGGTCATTCCACGGCATTACTATTTCCAAAATGCTGGATTCTTCTGTTGAAACTAGGCTGCACTTTTGCCAGTAGACTCTCCTGCCTTCTCTTAATTGTGCAAAATCTAAACTTTTCTCCATGACTCTTCAGTCCTGAGGCTTCAACTGCTAACCTGGCAGCACCTTCACTGATGAGCTGTCCTGGCCTCTCACAATGCCAGGCCTCAGTTGACTCCATGATCCCTTCATACCTTCAAAACCCTACTTCCTGGGAAATACTTACACTACCAAGTTCAGCTGCCAGCATGATGTACAACCTTTAATGTTGTAGGATGACTGCTTGTTTGTTCCTGGCTGCTCAGCCCTGAGATAATCACACAGAAACTATATTATTTGCAATATTGTTTGGCTAATAGCTTAAGTGTATTTCTGGCTAACTCATATCTTAAATTAACCCATCTCCATTAATCTGTGTATTACCACGAGTCTATGGCTTTCCAGGTAAAGTTCAAGCATCTGTCTCTGGTGGGGATACATGGCATCTCCCTGACTCGGCCTTCTTTCTCCCAGCATTCAGTTTAGTTTTCCCCACCTAACTGTACTCTCTGAGCCAAAAGAGATTCTTTATTAACCAATGGTATTCGCAGCATGCAGAGGAGAATTCCACATCACTTGAACAAGTCTGGAACACTTCTGAGTGCAGACTCTAAGGAAACATTTTCTAAAAGATTTCACCTAAATAATTCTGATATCTTCTGGATTAGGTATCTACTAATGTCTTAGCTCCAGCTGACCAGAATCCATTGTCTCAGTAATAGTAACATGAAGGTTTTGCTTTATTGTTTCTGGTCTCTTGTTAATTACAGCCAATTTATCAGTCTTGAATAACCATAATCACAGTTTGTCTATTCAAAGTAGCAAATGCCCTGATAGAGTCTTTCAAATTCCCTCTGAAACTTTACAAGCCAGGCCTCCATCAACTGTATTACTCTCAATATTCTTATCTTCCAAGCTCTCAAAGAACTGCCCACTAATCTTTGAACATGCAAGTGGTTTTTCTCGCTCAAAGTTCCAAAGTCCTCTCAAAATTCTTTCAAAAGCAATATAGTCAGAGCTCTCATAACAACACCCCAATTCTGGTAAAAACTTGTCTTAGTTGATTGAATGATTGATAAGTAATGACTCTAAAAATGGCACAGATAAATTTCCTGAATTAAGAAGTTGTTGTAGTATTATCTTAGGATATTTCAAAGAAACATCTATTCACCACTAACAGAGAGGGAACAAACAGACCAAATGCAAGCTCCCACCCAAGGTCAGCTTGGGAAACAAATGAGTTTATCTGGTTCCACAGAGCTACACTACATGGAATTCCTCTCCTCCAGTGTGACAGCTTATCTAATAACTATAACTAATATCTAATAACTGCACCATTAGGAGTTCCAATTCATGGCCAACTTTCTATCTCCTAAAACAATGCTATGGTCTTCAGAATTTGTAGCTCAGATGGGAGAAACTGAAGACTGAATCTCTGGTGAGGGTATCGCAACCCTCTATTTCCAGGAAAGATTATTACTGTAGTTAACATTACCATGGGTCTGGCTGCCACTAAGTTACTACCCTGGTTAACATTATTAGAGATGTGGTTGTCACTGAAGTTTTTGCTTGCTCCTTGCCAAGACCATGTATTGAGTTTCTCCCTAAGTGGCCACAAATGCCTGTCTTACAATACCATAATCATGTGACACACAGAAGAGACAATTTTACCACATTGGTTTAATGAAGTAAAATTCCAGAACTAAGTATTGTCAAAGTAACCTTCCAAGAGACAAAGCCAATGCACTAGGAAGACAGAGGCAAGAGAATCAGAAGTCAAAACTCGTAGCTTCTAAAATTCCTGTACAGACCTGAATCACTTTTCAGTAGTTCATTCTTCATAGAAGTCACAAATCCCAATCAGAGCAAGGGTTGAGGGACCTTGATCCATATCTTAAGGATGGCAAAGACAAAATTTTAATATAGAACATTTATTTGTGCATTTGTGTTTTGTGCTTTGGAGGCCTCTGATTTTTTTTCATTCAATGCAGACAAAAGAGAAAATTATATTCACACTGTTAAAGCACTAACAGAATTTAATGAGAGATCAGGCATGCGAGCCTAACAGAGTACACACGTCACAGAGTATAAACATCACCTATGATAACTAATACATTAGCACAAAGGATGTTCTAATTTGTTGGCATTATTTATTAAGCAACTGACATTGCAGTACGTACTCCTAACAGTATCAATGCAGCCATTTTCACACACGTTTTCAGATGACAGGAAAAATCTCATATCAAAGAGATACAAACCTGTGCTACTGTTAGTAGGCTATGAATTTGTGGATGCACAAGTACATTTACTATTATTTTCCCAATTCCTACTAATTAATATTAGTATGTTTGGTGAAATCTCAGATAGAGTTTATCATGATGTTCACAGAGATGTCCACCAAATATGTGACCCAATTATCTTGCCTAAGGAGAAAGGAAAATTGAAACATATGACTTTCAAAAGGGCATCAAGGTTTCTGCCAAATTCTGTTAGAAACATTTATATGAACATGAGTCTTTGACATAGAATAATAGAATTTCTCTGAAATGGTCATTTTTCAAAAAGTATTATTTTACATGTTAAGCATTTTGCCTGTAATTTATGTGTGTGCACCATGTGCATGCAGTATCTAGGGAGGTCAGGAGAAGGTCTCACATCCTTTGAAACTGGAGTTAAAGAGCTGCGATATGAATGCTAGGGATTGAACCCCATTCTTTGGGAAGATGCCCTTAACCAATGAACCACCTCTCCAGCCCTGCAGAGTTATTTAAAACACACACATGTAGACTTCTAGGGATGGTGGCCCTTGTTTTTTCTATGGTAAACCCAGCTCTCTAAAATTTCTGTCTTGCATTTTGTTCTTTAGAATATGGTTTCTCTTCCTTATGTTGTGTGACGCTGTATCTTCATATTTCTTGCTTATTTGACCATAAAAACTGTCTCTGATTTTTATAACCACAGTATGAGTCCAAATATGACATTTTGAAACTAAAAAAATGCATTCTTATAAGGTGAATTATCATATTCTTAAGGTCCTAGCTAAACATTTTCTTGATCTTGGTCTTTAATGATTTCATTTAAATAGCACTTTAAATCAGACATTGTAGTAACTATGGTAGATACAATTGCATCTACAGAGGTGTGGGCTCTGAGCATCTAATTCATTATGCCATTGAATATAATTACAGGTCTACCTCCTTCTTCCTGATAGTGTAACAATTATTATGAAAAGTTGGTTTTGCTTTTAGATATAGATGTCCAGGTGTAAATAAGAATACACCCAGAGCCAAGAATAAAAATTATACTTTCAACATCTTTCCAGTGCAAGAGTTCAAACATTTGCTCTGCAGAGTCTCAAACATACCTATAATAACGACAATAATGGTGGTTTCATTTTCATAAATTCTTACTATGGGTAGGCACCATTCTAGCACTTCCCTAATAAGCTTCAATTTAGTCTACTAGAAATCTATGTGCAGTAACTACTGTAATCACCACCACTTATCAAAAAAGGAAAATTTTTGTGGAGCAAGACCAATAAATAAACATGCTGTGAAGAACATCAGCAATGGCTTCTAATTGCAGTTCAACTCTGAAAACCTTTTGCATAAGCCTGTGCTGAATTTCTTTGTAAGAATGGAACATTGAACGCTCTGTTGTTGTCCTTCAGAGAGTTGGGTTTTTTTCTCAGAGGGACGGTTATCTAGAGCTTTTGCCGTAACACAGGAAATGACTTCATAAATGATAAAGAATGCTAGGCATAGAACTCCAGGTTAGAAACAATAATAAGTGTGTTTTGACTAGCATTTTGTCCTCTGAAGGGATGTTAGATAAAAGAGGCAAGATGAGAGTGGGCGTCTACATGATTTTTAGAATAGAAACAGACAGTCTGTAGGTCACTCTGAGGAAGGATTTTTTGGAAATGGTTACAGAAAATACATCCTCTCTGGACTTTTCATAATGAGTAGAAAGATCATGAGAATTATGAATCTTGAAATGACCTTTATATAATTCATAGACTGACTTATTATGTGGCTTGGTTCCAGCTTCTGTCGCTTTTTGTTCAAATTAATGCTGAGATTTATGGTTTTCTCAACTAAACTGATCTCAAAACATCTGATGCAGCCCTACACTCTGCAAGTCATGAGCAGTGATTCGGTGATTCACATCACAGAGGTGTGAGTTTCTACTCCTGAAACCCAATGCAAGCTCTTATGTTCTTGAACACAGTGTGTGTGTGCTCTGGTGAAAGGAGTGTGTCTGAAAGAGAAAGGGAGGTGACAGTATAAATAGGGTTCAGTGTGAGCGATTTATATTCTTCTCTCCATATATCATACTACATATATCATACTATTACCTTGTAACATACTACGGTCTGTTTCCATTGGGAGATAACTTTTAAGGCTTATTTTATTCCAAACATTTGACAATGAGGTTAGACAATTAAGTGAGGTGTAACACTGGTCTGTAGAAGCTTAAGGTGTTGATTTAAAAAAAGACACAAAATTAATGATTTCTTTAGGGTGTGAGAAAAATTTACTAAAATCGTACAGTAGATGCTATACCAGTTATTGACTGGTAGAGTAGATTCTAAGAAGACTGAACATATTTGTAAAAACCTAATTTTTAAAATGTTTTAAAATATTTCACCAAAAAGTGTTCTAGAAAACCCTAAATTGGTTGTAATTCATCAGCATAAAAGATTATTTCATATCGATAGCCTGTAGAAAATAGATATAAAATAACATAGCAGGAAGCAAGACAAGATCATGCATAGAATATGTGATACCTTTTCCAATACATCAAATAAGAAAACAAATAATGCATATTTTGCCCCTAGTGGTACAGAAATTAACCCATACACGGACCTATTTATGCCTGTGACAAGATTATAGATATACACTCACACATGGCACACATGTGAATATACACAAGTAAAAGTTGAACCAGAGGTCAGCCTATTGTATAAATGGTAATAACCTGCACTTGAAAATGTACTAGAAGTTCTCATGATACTATGCTTTACCTTTTTTTGCTGGAAACTGAATTCAGGACTTGGCCATTCTAGGCAAACATTTCTTGTTTTAGCCGTGCCTATCATGCTTTTTAATTTTTTTTTTTTATTCAAGATAGAATCTTGCCCTGGTCAAACTGGTCTAGAATTTGCTTTGCCGTTCATGGTGGCTTTGAACTCAAAATACTTCTCAGTCTTCTGAGTAACTGGGATTCCAGGTATTTTTCACAAGGCTTAGTGTGCATTCTTGAGAATTATGTGAAACCATGAGGCATCATAAGGTCTGAAAAATTTTTTGATTGTTATAAGTTTGTTTTAAATATTTTGCTGAATTTTGTTACAAATACTTTTTGGTCTCATTCCTTCTCAAGCCCTTCCTACCGTCCCTCCTGTCCCCTTCCCTCCTTTCTCTACCCATTTTCTTCTATATAACATATATATGATATACGTATCACACACACACACACACACA
>LOEQ01014552.1:0-12943 GCA_001685075.1 Bramus lutescens | reverse complement strand
CTCACAACCATCTGTAATGAGGTCTGGTGCCCTCTTCTGGCCTGCATGCATACAATGCAGACAGAATGTTGTATACATTAAAAAAACAACAAAACAAAACAAAAAAACTTCTAATCTTCCTGCCTCCACATCGCCAGTACAAGGATTAAAAAAAAAATCAGTGAAGGAAAACAAAATAAAACACCAAAACACAGGGTGCCAAAGGGCCCTAGGTTTATGGCGCCTAAGCTAGGCGAACAGTTGATCTAGTTATATTAGTATTGTTGTAATGAAACCGCATAACCAAAGCATCTTGGAGAGGAAAGGCTCTCTTTGACTTACACTTCCATATCCTTGTGTTCATCGTTGAAGAAAATCAGCACAGGAACTCAACCAGGGCAGGAACCTGGAGGCAGGAGCTGATGCAGAAGCCACTGAAGAATGCTGCTTATGGGCTTATTCAACATAGCTTACAGAACCCAGGACCTCCAACCCAGGCTTGGCCTCACCCACAGTGGACTGAGTGCTTCCCCAACTAATTAAGAAAATGACCTACAGGTACAAGGTTGCCTCCAGCCTGATCTTTTGGAAGCATTTTCTCAGTTCCAGCTCTTTTCTCTCTAGTGACTCTAGCTTGTGTCAAGTTGACACAAAAGTAGCCAGCACAACTGACCCCTTGTCAACTTGTCACACAAACACATCGCTGACTAAAGGAAAACTGAAACTCCGTTTGTGTGATCAACTCAATGACCAATGTCTGGGATCCACTCCCAATCTTCTGGACTTCTTGAGTCGCTTCTCCGGCTCTGCCCTCTGCAGCACGTCCAGCTGTCTTCTCGGCTCCAGCAGGCTCCACGCCACTGCTGTTGCTGCTTGTGGTAGTCATCCCACGGTGCTGGCATCTCCAAACTGCTGGGTCTTCTGCTGCAACTGGGCTGCACCTTCACCAATGGCCTCTCCTGGACTCTCTCTTCAGGGACTCCAGCCCTGCCACACAGTGCCAAGCCTTAGCTGTTCTCTATGACCCCTGCATGTCTTGAAAAGCAGTATCTCCTGGGTGACTCTTACAGAACCGAGTTTGGCTGCCAGCGTGAGGTACAACCTGAGTTGCCTCTGGAACACGACTGTGTGCTGACCCTGAGGAAACACTTCCTAGGAGACTTCACCTCAATGATGCTGCTCTCTTCTAAGGCATTGCTAACTTCTCAGCTACATCTGACCAGACACCACAGATTCTTCACACAAGTTGTCCAGTAGAGTCTTTGCTTCCCTATGAAACCTCAGAAACCAGGCCTCCATCCTCTGCAATGCTCTCTGAACTCCTATTTTCCAAGCTCTCACAGAACATCTTACTAATTTTGAACATTCAGTACTTTTCTACTCCAAAGTTCCAAAGTCTTTCCACAATCCTCCCAAAAACACATTATCAGGTCTGTCACAGCAATACCCCACAATCTTGGGACCTGTCTTAGCTAGGGTTACTAGTGCTGCAAAGAAACACTATGACCAAAAGCAACTTGGGGAGGGAAGGGCTTGTTTGGCTTACACTTCTACATCACTGCTCATCACTGAAGGAAGTTAGTGCAGGAGCTGATGCAAACGCCATGGTGGGGTGCTGCTTACTGGCTTATTACACATAGCTTGTTCAACTAATTTTCTTTCTTTCTTTTCTTTCCTTTTTTCCAGGGGAGAGAATGAATGCCACAAATTATGTAGGTGAGTTCCCCAAGTTTGGGGAAATCACAGGGGTCAGTCCATCCAGAGTGTAATGAATAAGCCTCACCCTGGGAAAACCACCTTCCCAGTCACAGCACTGCTCCTGCCAGGTAAGTATTCAGCTGTTTTCTTATAGAACCCAAGACCTCCAGCCTGGAGAGTGCCCCACCTACAAGGGGCTGGGCACTCCCCCATTGATCACTAATTACGAAACTACCCTATAGGCTTTCCTACAGCCTGATCTTACGGAAACATTTTCTCAGATGGGGCTCCCTTCTCTCCAGTGACTCTAGTTTGGGTCAAGTTGACATAAAACTAGCCAGCACAGCAGTGGTCTGTCTCTTGAGGAGTGAGAAATGTCTTCTTGCTGCAGAAGGGGTGGGTAGTCCTTCCTTATAGATCGAGGTGGGGTGTGAACTTACTAGTCACCACAGTCTTGGGGATGGGGAGGAAGAATACTCTTACTCCCCCCTCCTCCCTCCCCTCGGCTCTGGGTCCAAGACAAAGGAAGATACAGGTGCAGCTTCCAGTGCTGAGACTAGGAGAAGTCAGTGTGTGATAGGTGGCAAAGTACACGAAGAATTTTCTATAGACGGTTTGGAAAAAGCTGGAGAAATGAGAGTAAAGGAACAAAGTTGGTGAGAAGGTGAGTGAGAGAAGAGGACACCCAGGATGCGGTGTCTTGTAAAGAGACCACAAACTGATGCAAACAACTGGTTAGACCTCAGAGCCCCACGGCAGACACAGTGTGATGAACGTTGACAAGATGAGGTGGCCGAGCCCTCGTCCACGAGCTTGCTGAGCAGACATAGGACCCTAGGCTCTGCTGTCTCCAACAGACTACAGACTGTTCCCATGTGGGCCTTTCCATGCACAAGCAAGGAGCCCATGTCTCATGTGATTTTTATGGCATTTGCCACAGTCATCTGTCTCTGTGGTGTAGGTTTTTAGGCAACAGGGTGGGCAAAACCAACAGTCACGTCAGATTGCGCCCATCTTTATCATATGGTCTCGGCTTTCAGGAGCATCCCCAACAGGCTTTGTGCCAGAACATCTGGTATCCTGTCCGAGGGGTGCTGGGCCTTGAACCACAGCAGGATCTCACTGTGCAGCCTCAGGTTGATGGTATATCATGAAATAGAATGGTCACATTTCTTATTTACTGGCAGAATTTACAAGGACATCTGTGCCAGAAGTTGCATGCTCCCCTCATCCTCTCAATTAACGAGGAGAAATGATTTTAATTTGAACTCCACAGCCAGCAAAGGCTGAAACAGTTCTGTTCTACTTACAGGAAGCAGTACAATGTCAGTTCCACAGGAAGCTGGAATCAAGGAATAGTGGTCATAGGGCAGAAGGAGTTTCAAAGAGGCTAGCCAAGGTTGTGTAAGTAGAAATGATCCAACCATGTTATCCTGTTTGTTGGAGTTCCAAGTTTTCTTTTTAAAATTAGCTTATTTTTATCTTATGAGTGTTTGCCAACGTATGTATATTGCAGCTACACATGCCTGTTGCCTAAAGAGGGCTGAAAAGGGTATCAGATCCCCCGAAACTGGTGTTACAGATGGTTATGAGCTGCCATGTGGATGATGGGAATTAAACCCGGGTCCTCTGAAAGATCAACACTTGCTCTTAACTGCTGAGCCATCTCTCCAGCCCTGCCGTGTGTTGTGTTTAATGGCTATTGAAAGTCAAGGTCCCAAAGCAACAGAGGACAGCAGAGGGTCAGAGACTCATTGAGGGGGCTGTGGACAGGTCTTCTCCATCCCACACACAGACATACACAGTGGCTGATAGGACAGGCTTTCAACAAGAAATCTTAAATTTCTGAGGACAAGTCATACCAGTCCAAGGGTAATGATCATGTCCTCCTTCTCAGACACAGTTCCCCTCAAGAAGCCCCTAATGGACTTTAGGGAGCTAGCTGAAGGCTGTCCTTAGTTCTGCAGTTGATTCATGACCACACAGGACTGAGAGCAAGCTGAACGTGAACAGCTATCATTCTGCTTCCCAAGGTCCACTGAGCTCCTAACTTCCCTGGGTGGTCTGTGTCAGTGTCTCTATCAGGACTCCTGTCTCCTTCCTGTACCCAGAGGAGTTCAGGGTCCTGAAAACATGTCTGACAGTCATGTCAACTTTGTGTGTCTCTCCCATGCTTTCTGCAACCCTCTGCCATCCCCAACACATTGTCTAACTCAGTTGCTTCCCTGAGTCAGGAAGGACCTGACTACTCAGGCTTCAGGGAGCTTAGAGCCATGCCCAGTCCCACCTGCTCCTCCACTCCACACCTGTCTCCATCACAGGTCTCACTCCTTGTACCAAGAGGTGCCACCATGTAGGCAGGCCAGGACCAACCAGCAGCTAGGCCCCTCATCTTTCCAGACCAAGACTCAATAAATGCCGTCTGGACTTCACTGGACTGTGTTGCAGGTGACTGAGGAGATAGGATCTGCACTTGGTTCAGAAGCTGAGGGTGGGGTCCCGACCAGAGCATATTTGTGTATAGAAGGAGCTGTGTTCAAGGAAAGGCTGTGTTTGCTTTCCGGCTCTTTCTCCTTCAGTTCCTCCCAACTATGGCTAATCTGAACACAGGACACTTTATAGAATGGCTTTTGCCATGTTAAAGTAAATGTCATGCAAATGGGAACACGCCTGGAGGTTACTTCACCCAGGAGCCAAGTAATGTCCATGGATGTTGTCTGGGGGCATCTGTGACAGCCTTACTCTGGGTACCTCATGCTGGAAACTCACAGTCACTTACCACTGTTCCAGAAGCCTGGGCATCTCCAGTGGGGTCGTCTGGACCCTTTGACCATCTAAGCCCTGCAAACCAAAGGAAAGGAAGGGAACCATTTGGAAACACACACAGTTCTTCCCTTCCTTGATCCCCTGGAGTTCCAGCTTAACAACCACCCCACCCCAAAGTGTTATAACCAGGGAGACTGAAGTCCCCAGGAGTAAGGGGAAGGGAAGCAAAGGGAGGGAGGCAGGGAAGGAGCCACTAAGAAAGCAACACTGAGCCTCTCAAGGACATCTCCTGGGAAACTGAGGCTCATTCAAACCTGACCCAGTCTCTTCCCATCTGGCCTCCACTTCTTCATATAGGCAACGGTTATGTGGGGGCTGGGAGTGGCCAAGGTGGGCCCTCCAGGCCATGAACCATATGGGAGAAACCCATCATGTGTATCCTATCACCTGAGCTGGTCCCCAGACAAACAGCAGGAAGTTCTCTGTGGGGCAAGCCCCATGAATGTGTCAGTGCTGTAGTTTGTCAAACACCTATGGAAGAGGAAGGGACTAAGGATGATGGCTTTTTAAGTGCCCCATTGTCTAGCCAGGGTTCTGTCATCCTGGACCCCTTTTCTAAAACAGGGAAGGCAAGGTTGAAAACAGTGAGCGAGGTGCTGACCCACCCAGAGGCTCGCCAGATTCCAGATCAGGACACAGAAATGCCTTGATTCTTGCCAGATGCTGCCACGCAGATCTCCTGCCCCGAGCCTTCCACAGTAGGGTTCCTGTCCTCCTTCCGAAGAGGCATCCAGTGCTGAGCATGCCTGGGGTTCCTACTTCTCTACAGACTCACCCCATCCCACATCCAGGGGTCTGAATTGCCCCACCATTTAAGACCATCTCTCTCCTTTCTTCTTACTTTGTGAGCCCTGATCTGTGGTCACCTGCTAAGTGATTCACCATAAGCCAAAGTGCTCATGGGAAGGCTGCGTGTCACATAGCAACCTTCAGTTCCCACTGTTGAAATTTCAGATTTTCTGTTGGTTTGTACAATCAAATACAGAAAGTAAGTTTCATATATGTATATATATTTGCATTATAGATAATTTTTATATTTTTAAGAAAAATTTGAGAATTGTGCATAAGCTCAACCCACCCTAAACTCTCCACTGAGTCTGAGCTGGGTCACCATGGAGCGTGTGGTTCATTGGGAACAATTGCCTTTTCACCATAGTTTCTTGCCCATCTTTTTGATCTGCACTCAAGTTGTGGTGCCACAGCCACCTCCAGGGCCACTGGCCTCTACTATTCATGTCCTGTGTATACTCTGGGTCTCTGTGGGGCTGGTGGAGGCACTGTGAGTAGCTGCCTGGCATCCTCTCTCCTTCCTCCCACATAGGCCAGTGTCCTCATGAATAATGATGCTCTTCCATCTATAGGGAGGCTCTGACTGATATACAGTGACTTGCCTCTGTCTATGCTGCTGGGGCTGGCCAGAGAAGCACACAGGGGATGTCTCAGACAAACAAGGGAAAACACACTGGATATGTCTGAGAACCCCAGAGGAAGACCTGTGAGAGAAGCCTGCCCAGTGAGCCCTTGAACAGAGTCAGAGAACATCCAGGTCCTGCATGACACCACGAAAGCTGGCCCAATACCTAGATTACAGTCCAGAGACAGAAGCTCAGGCTGTGGGCTAAGCATGTGAGGCAAGTGGTGCCCGGTATGGAGGCTGTGTGTCAGAGGACAGCTGTACCATGACAAGGAACAATTAGGGTGACGTGGATGTCAGGAAAAGGGAGGTGCAGGATAGTGAGGAGTTGGGAGACATGGAGCTCAGAGAGGCCCCCTGCACCATCATAAGCAGCCCTGAGTAAGGAGCCGTGACAGGCAACAGGACGTGTCTTTAAAGCCGTAGCGACTGACCTTTCAAACATCAGCAAAAGACACGCTCATCAATGACACTGTCCAAGTCCTCACCCCAAACAACTGTACAGTGCTTCCTGTGAGCACCAGTCTCAGATCTACAGCATTCCGGCTTCAGCTGGCTTGGCCCTTCCACTGGGAAGTGAGTCTCCATCACACAGTCATCTGTACCTGTGGAGAGCTAACCTCATACCCGGGACCGTGCTGGCTTCAGCTGGCTTGGCCCTTCCACTGGGAAGTGGGTATCAGACAATTATTCCATTTTCTGCATCACTGCAGAGCCATTCATTCCGGCTTCAGCTGGTTTGGCCCTTCCACAGGGAAGTGAGTCTCCATTACACAGTCATCTGCATCTGTGGAGAGCCAACCTCATGGCCATGCCAGGCTGGCTTCAGATGGCTTGGCTCCTCTATGGGGAAGTGGGTATCATACAATTATTCCATTTTCTGCCTCACTGCAATGCCAGCTTCATAACTGTGTCAGGCTGGCTTTGAATGACTTAACTATCCTGAGAGGAACTGAAGCTTGGAAGCTGACTCTGAGCCTTTAATACTCACTTGGCCTACAGGGTACCAAAAACATCCAAGAAATCTACAAGTTTGGACAATAAGCACAACTTTTCTGTGAGCTGCAGGAAGTCAGAACTTTCTATCATTGTTCTTAGAGTTCAGCAAATACTGGAGGAGGGAACTTCTGTGCCCTCATCCATAGGGAGGGCAGATAGTTTCATACAGTGACTTGGTATTGGGCAAGCCATTTCTAAAGATATTCTCACAACCCATCAGGTAGGCCCAGAGTGATCGTGAATCCTGTCTGAGACTGGATTAGATGGAGAAGGGCTAGGACATTAGCAAAATATGACTCTGGACACATCTTTAAAAGAATCTAAAGAAAATTAACTAAAGCGAGGAGGGTAGCATGAGAGACGATGATCTCATCCCTCAGCCAGGGACCCTGGAGAAGGGCGGGGGGGGAGATAATGGGGGAAAAGGAGAAACCAAGAGTGAAGCCCTCCGTGTATTTCCTTCACAGTGCAACTAGGCTGGTTTGCCATGCCCTTTGCCATGACAAACTGAAATCTCAGAAGCAAGGAGCCAGATAGACCCTAACTTCCTTTAGGTTGTGTAGATCAGGGGCTGGGGGGATAGCTCAACATGTGAACAGGTGAAGATCTCTGCTACCAAGGCTGATAAACTGAGTCAGGCCACTGGAGCCTACGTGGTGTCAGGAGGGAACTCCTCCAAGCTGTTGTCTGACTTCCAAAAGCACTCCATGGTGTGAATGTGTCCACACGTGTTCATACATACACTAAATAATGTGATAAAATTTTGAAAAAAAAATCTTTTATTTAGTATGTATATAGTATTCTACCTGCATGTGTTTCTGCCAGCCAGAAGAGGGCACCAGATCTCATTACAGATGGTTGTGAGCCACCATGTGGTTGCTGGGAATTGAACTCAGGACCTTTGGAAGAGCAGGCAGTGTTCTTAAGTTCTGGGCCATCTCTCCAGGCCCCTAAGATAGTTAAAAAAATGATATCAGAGAAGTGGGTTTGTTGCCGTGGCTACCTGACAATGTGGTTCAGGAGCCTTTGAAACTAGTTTTTGGAGACCATGGCTAGAGAAGCCCTAGTATTCTGTGGAAAAGATGTAAGGAGTGTTCTTGGGAGAATGTAAGACCAACAGGAAAGACTGCACTCATGTGGTATCAACAAAAATGACATTGTTATTGGGAACTGGGTTTGAGGTAGTGTGTGTCACACTGTGGGAGAGAACTTGTTTGTTCATGTCCCAGGTCTTTGGGAAAGGCTGAAGCGACTGTGACAGACTAATTAATCTAGTAGAGGAAATTTCAAGGCAGCCCAGAATTGAGACTACAGTATGGTTATTGTTGGTCTGGTTCACTGAGAGAATCAAGAACAAAATGCAAAGTAGAAAGATTTGGGGGGGAAATTGCATTTTCGTCATAGAAGCTCATGGAACGTTGCAGCTAAGAAAGTCACTGTTTCTGAAGAAATCACAGTCATTGAAAAGAAACCAAACAGTTTTAATTGAGACAATGGGAACCATACCTTGGTGAACTGGTGAGGCCCCACTTACTGTGGATTCATGGGCACAAGACGACAAATTCATTTGAAAAAATTTCCTTCACGTGGATAGATCTGCCTCAGATGCTGGTTTCCCAGATACATTTACCACAGTAACCAGGTACTCAAAGGCTGCTACTACCAAGGCAGCCCATCTGCTGCCCTGTTGGCAGGACTAAGAAATGCATATGCAGTGAGGCTTTTGCAGAATCCACGTTTACCTAGAAATGGAGGCTTGCACCCAGGTATCAGAAAGTCCTAGGAGGCTAGGCAACAAACATGAGGCTCAGGATTCCTGCAAGCAGCTCCCGAGAGAGTAACTATGAGGACAGCGGATTGCTTAACTTGGGGATTTATAGATGAAGGAAACGAAAATTACCTGTTGATAAGAGCTTCACATAGCTAACAAAACCAGCCCCAGAGAAGTGTCCCCAAGCCAGGGTGTACCTACCAACATCTTAGGGGTTGGATTTCCCAGGATTATCTCAGCTGCTATGACCACGCTGTGAGACTCAAGAGCTGGACATAGATGATAGGACTTAATGATTTCCAATCTGGGTTTCAGTCTTGCTTTGATCCCATGCTTCCTTCTTAGGAGTCCTGGGGAATGGAGGTGTCTCTTCTGTCTGATTCTATCTTGGCATTCTGCCATTCTCTGTTTTTCTTTTANGGATTGCTTAACTTGGGGATTTATAGATGAAGGAAACGAAAATTACCTGTTGATAAGAGCTTCACATAGCTAACAAAACCAGCCCCAGAGAAGTGTCCCCAAGCCAGGGTGTACCTACCAACATCTTAGGGGTTGGATTTCCCAGGATTATCTCAGCTGCTATGACCACGCTGTGAGACTCAAGAGCTGGACATAGATGATAGGACTTAATGATTTCCAATCTGGGTTTCAGTCTTGCTTTGATCCCATGCTTCCTTCTTAGGAGTCCTGGGGAATGGAGGTGTCTCTTCTGTCTGATTCTATCTTGGCATTCTGCCATTCTCTGTTTTTCTTTTACAGGGACAGAGAGCTAAGGATTTACCTTGAGTCTCACAGGGAATTTTGCACTGCACACTTTGAAGGCTGCTCCAACAGTTACAACTTGGAAGACTCTTGGATGCCTTTTGTATTATGAGATACTCATGGGTCTTTGGGATTTAGGGGTTTGAATATAAGTATCTGCCATAGGCTCATGTGGTATACTCTTGGTCCTTAGCTGTTGATATTACTTGAAAAAATTCTGGAAGCCTTAGGAGATGGGACCTAGTTGAATGAAGTAGGTTACTAAAAGGTGTCTTTGAGGAAGTGATCTATCTTGTTTCTCTTCAGTTTCTCTGCTTCTAGTTTTCAGGAGATGGAAAGCCTCTTCTACCACAAGCTGCCACTGCCATGGTACTCAGCCTAAACACACGGGATCAAGACACCACAGAGTGAACCCTCAGAAACCAGGAGATAAAATAATTTCTCAACAGTCTGGTTTCATTTCTATTGCAGTGATAAAGTACCCTGATAAAAATCAACTTAAGACAGGGAAGTTTCATTGTAGATAATGTGGAAAAACAAAAACAAAACAAAAATAGAAAAGAAAACCAGAGTTAAGTGGTTTATTTGACTTACAGTTATGGGCCAGAGTCCATGACTGAGGGAAAGCTAAGGCAGTCCAGGCACATCACATCCACAGTCAAGAGCAACAAGAAATAAATGCACCCATGCTGCAAGCTTGCTTAGCACGCAGCTAGATTTCTTCACTAATACTTTCAGGGCCCAATGGTGTTGTGTTGGTGGAGACTTCTCGTTCATTTCCTGGCCACTCAGACCCAAATAATCACTCAGATACTATATTAATTACAATACTGCTTGGCCTATTTGTTTATGAATATTTCTAGATAACTCTTACATCTTGATTAACCCATCTCTATTCATCTGTGCACCACCACGAGGTAGGGGCCTACTGGTAAAATACCCAGGTGTCTGTCTCCTTCTGCNCAGCTACATGGCATCTCACTGACTCCACCTTCTTTCTCCCAGCATTCAGTTTACCACCCCCAACACTGCCTAGCTCTGTTCTGCCCAATCACAGGACAAAGCAGCTTTTTTATTCATTAACCAATAAAAGCAGCACATGGACAGGAGGGAATCCCACATCAGTGCTGCCCACAGTGGGCTGTCTATAACAATGAAGACAATCTCATGGACAAGGCTACAGGTTAACCTGATCTAGATATTTCCCAAAATGAGACTCTCTTTCCAGGTGAATATAAGTCATCTCAAGTTGACATTTATTGCTAGCCAGTAAGCCAACCGGAAGTTGCTTTTGTCCGGTATTTTGTTTAGGAGAGGGTCATATTGCCTGCCCACTTTTCCCTTCTCTGTCACGTTACAGTCTTCATTCCACCGGAAGTCTGAGTGCCTCTGCCTTCAATGCCAGTGCTCTGCTCAGCCGTGATGCTCTTGAATTTTAAAGTACAGAGAATTGGAAAACTTTGAAAAGCAAAACCAAACAAATGGTAACAATGACATCCCGTCCCAGGAGATTTATTCAGAATTCCTGACCCAAGGCTGAGTAGAAGAGGTTTGCAACTGAACTAGAGAAGACTTACCTCACCCCAAAAGCCACAGAGAGTGAACATGCTACAATGCGGTTGCCCAATGACATAGACCCGGAGGGTGCTGGAGACAAGGAGAGTAAGTTATAAACAGTGTCGTAAAGGAGCCATAGGAACTCTCTAGGCTCCTTAATGTATCAAGGACTCCTCTCATACTCCTTAGGAGAAAGACCCCTGTCCAGCTGCTAGCTTCAGGGATGGGAGTCCACGTGCCTTAGGCCCTTTACCAGACTGTTAGTCTCTGTGAGTTTACATGTAGCACATGCATGCAGGTAATTGAAAGCCTGAAGAAAGCACCATATCCCGTGGAACTGGAGTTGCAGGTAGTTGTGAGCCACCCTATAGGTGCTAGGAACTTAACCCAAGTCCTCAGCAAGAGCATTAAGAACTCTTAACAGCTGAGCCACCAGCTCCAGTCTGTGATTCTGTCCCATGGTTGTGTACATATGGCCTCCTTACTTTCTTTCTATGTTTGAGACATTGTTCTGCATATGGGCAGGGGCTAGTACACACCTTCTTGAGGAGGGGACACATATTTAGGCACACATTTTGAGAGTCACATAGTAGGCTCCCACTTTCCTCTCTTCTTCCAAGATGAATCTAAGGTTCAGTATCCTGCCCTGGGATTCAGGAAGGTTCCTGAGAATGGAGCTCAGGACCGTCTGGCTTCAGTGACCTCCTCTGTGTCAATGAGCGTGTCAGCCAGCTGGGTGACCACACTGTGAGCTGGAGGGGTTCGCTCCTGCTCTTCTCACCCTCAGGGGCTCCTGACACGGGAAGCTGCATCTCTAACTCAGACTCAGTTTCTTGCCAGGGCAAATCTACAAGTAGCCCTGCCCCATCATCCTCTGGCCATTGAGTGTTATCTAGAAACTTCCAACAATGATGACCTTTATCTGGTCCACTGAAGACCTGGCCATGGTGAATGTCCAGGAAAGGACTGGTCAGTCCTCCTTGCCAACTTCCTGGGGACCCTGGGTTGAGCAGTATAAAGGGCTGCTGAGTGGAGCCTCAGCACAGCCTCCTCAGCCAGCTCAGTGACTTGTTGGGGGACCTGTGAGCACAGACTCCGGAGATGAAGACCCTGATCCTGTGCTTTGCCCTCGGCCTTGTTGCCGCCCTGCAGGCCCAGGCCTTCCCTGCCACCGAAGAGACTCAAGATGTGAGGCTGAGATGGACGGAGCTTCGAGGGGGTTATGGCAGATGGGGGCCTGAGGTTGTGGGTTGGAGGGCCCATTGCTTCTTCATCTAAAGAGCCATCATTTCAGAGCCAGGCTTGAACCCCTACTCTGAGGGAATGCCAGACACAGCACAAGGAATCTGGTCAGATGGTTCTGGGTGCACAGGGCTGGAGGAGGTCAGAATCCAGAGTCCAGCTCTCCTCACTGTTCTCTGCGAGTGCAGGGGTCTGTAATAGTGTCCCACCTGCAAGGGTTGGTGACCACACTTCTGTGGCCCTGGTTGAACTAGCTTATCTGATATGTTAATAGAAGGGGAAATGCTTCCCATATCTAGAACATGGAGGCAAGCTAGAGACAGGGGCTAAGGACTAGGGGCAGTCCTGGGGTCTACCTGAGTCGTGATGGGCGGGTCCTTCTCCAGCTGTCAGGAACGTGGTATATGAAAGCTACAGCATCTGACAAGGAGATTCCTGGTGTGGAGTTAAGGTCTATATCTGTGACTCCCATGACCATCACGACCCTGGAAGGGGGCAACCTGCAAGTCAACTTCACTGTCCTGTGAGTGTGTGCCAACTGAGTTGGTAGCATTCTTCTTGACCTTTGCCACATAGGAGATCTGGGGGCTGAGTGGGGTGCACAGGGTGAGCTGGGGGCCTGGGGCCAACAGTACCACTGAGGGTGTCTCAGTTTAGAGAGGACCATGGGACAGTAAGTGGTGCAGAGAAAATAT
>LOEQ01014551.1:5844-17755 GCA_001685075.1 Bramus lutescens | reverse complement strand
CATGCCCCAGTGGGCAGGTAACCACAGTCTGTAAAACTTCCTACAGCACCTCCCTATTTTATTTAAATAAGAGAGTTCTAAGCCTAATACAAAATTATATACAATAAGGACAAATATATTCAATAATTATCCTATCCTAACTAGTTTAAGACTTGTATAATAACTTGGACAAGTCATGAGAGGAAGGTAACTATCTAATCTTCAACCCCATCAAAGATCCAAGAAAGGAAATAATATTAATTGAGAAAGTGCAATCAAGCAACTTCCAAAAATGTGCAACAAATGACAGAAACAACTGGCTACCTGGGCAATCATGCAAAGTCTGATTTGAAAAGTTGAAGCAACCACCTTTGGCTAAGGCCTAGAGTAAGTGACAGACCATTTTCAGAGGCAGGAAAATTTTTCAAAACTGTCTTACCCTGTCTTGGCAAGATTTGACAGGCCTGCATACCCATTTCTGGATACTATGTATCTTGTCAGTGGTTGATGCATGGTCATTTCTTTGTCTAAAGGCCAGTTTTGGAAGGCATCGTCTTAACTGAGGTTCCCTCTTCACAGATGACAATAGCTTCTGTCAAACTGCCAAATAGTTAACCAGCACACCTATCAAACCTGGAAATATCATGGAAATGTTAATTCTCCAGACTTCAAACAAAACAACTGCAATATCCTTGGCTTTGGACTTCAGCTTCTATTTGGGACTTCCGACCTTCAGAACTGTAAATCGATACATTTGTGTTAAGTTTCTGACAACTCCTTCTAGCCACAGTAAGAAATTAATACAATGTCAATCCTGAGACCTCGGAAACAATGGGCTTACAGTTTAGTGAGAAACCCTGTCTCAAGGCAGGAAGACACAGATCAAAACTCTATAGTTTGGAGAAAGAAACAATATGAGTGAGGTTAGCACTGTGAATAAAGCTATAGTGATTGCCATAGTCTTTAGCGCAGTGAAAGGGAACTGTCTCTTTGCAGTGGGACAAGAGGGCTAATTCTTCAAGGGTAAAGACCCATCAAAGCCTCTAGAAAGTAAAACTGTACACTGGTTTGAAAAGAGTTCCCAAGAAAAAGACAGAGCCTTGCGATCACCCTGCTCCAGCAGGGCCACGTGGGGAAGTGTTTTCCGAGGTTCCCCTACAAAGGCACACAGAGGCTATTGTACCTGTCTTCCGTGGGAGTCAAGCTACATACGGAGCTCCAGGATGAGTTGTACAAGGATCTGTGAAGGTGAAGGTCAAGTTGCAGTGGCAATAAATGAATGTTGTAGATTCCAGGAACATGAGACACCTAATAAAGGCAGTTACTAGTAGAGACAGGAGACTAGCCCCAGAGACAGACTCCATGTGCTTCTGGCACCAAAGCTACAGGAGCACAGCTTTTGTAAGCCTGGTGATGTCCAGATAATCCACTTGCACCCTGGATAAAGGAAATAGAGCCATGGGGGCTAGTGTTTGCTCTGCTAGGTTCAGATCTTGCTTTGGTCTGGTTTTTCCGTCTCCATCCTTCCCCTGAGCAAAGTGAGTGTTTACTCTGTAATATTGTACACTGGAAGGATGTAGCTTAGGCTTTGACTTTACGGGGTCTCGCAGTTCATAAATTGCCTTGAGTCTCAGAAGACACTGGAGCTTTCAGCAGCACGGAGACTATAACATAATGGGAACTTTCAAAATGGTCATGACCCGATGGAGCCCAAGAGCAGGATGTTACGGCTTGAATGTGAAATGTCCACAGGCTCATGTGTTTGAACAGTTGATCCGTAGCTGGTGGTATTATGTGGGAGAGCTTGTGGAATCTCCAGGAGGCAGAGCTAGCTGAAAGAAATAAGCACTGAGGGAACATCTTGAGATGTAAGGCCTGGCCTTGCTTCTGACATTCCCTCTACCTTCTGTCCAATGCCATGTAACAAGCAGTTGTCACATGACCCTCTAACGTGGAGCCTCCCAGCCTCATACATTTCTCCACTTCTCAAACCATAAACCAAAATCAGCCCATTCTCTCTTAAGGTATTTTTGCCAGGTATTTGGTGGCAATGAGAAAATCAACTAATATAGTACCCTTGTCAGATACATGATTTGTAGACTATTTTTTCATAAATTGTGTAGTTTTCACCCTTTAGAGTTCTTTTTACAAAATTTTAAAATTGTGACAAACCAAAATCTATAAGTTCATCTGTTTTGCTTTAGTTCTTTGTAGTTTAGGTACGATATATATACCACTGATGGATTCAATGTCATGAAGATTTAATCCTTATGTACATCTTATTCTAACTTTTACAGGTTTAACGCTTCTATCAGTGTTTGGTATATTTTTCACTGAATTTCTCAATGATGTGAGATAGAGGTGGTCACATTCATTCTTCTGTGTGTGGATGTTTAACTATCCTAACACCATTTGTCAAAAATACTATTCTTTCTCCATTGAATTAGCCTGGTAGATGTGTGTGGTGTCTTCATGTGTGCATGTGTGTTCCTGTCTGTTTTGTCTATATGACTGTGCGCTTGTCCATGTTTGTGCCATGTATCTGCCTGATGGGCCTCAGGGATGCTGTTGGGATGAAGCAGATGGCTGGAATTTCCTATGCTAACTTTATCCTCCGCTTCCTTATATAATATGAAGATGTTCAACTCTTTCAACTGATGGATGGTGCTTTATATGTCAAGATTGGGGTGGTGGGGGAAGCAGAGAAATGATTCTTCAGCATTTGATACAGCTTAGGTTTCCCAAAAGGGACAGCTAGTCTGAAAGGAGAACTTGATGGTTTCTGAATAAAATAAAATAAATAAAATAAAATTGATTTATTTTAATGCTCATTTTTCCTAAGAAACAACTTCTGACAACTTATATTTCTCTTACAGATGATACTTTCATGTAAATATATAATTGCATCACATGTGACTAAAAGTTGGTTTAGAGAAATCACAGGTGCTAGGTTACATCAGCTTTTCCAACATCTACTTGACATGTGTTCATTTTGGAGAAGAGTTATTTAGGAAGCTAATGTGTTTGCTGTTGGTTTTTCCTTTTCTTCTTTTTTCTCCTGCTGTTTGCTTTTGTAAGGCATTTAAAGTTGTAGGTTATAAGTACCTATTTCATATAAGGGTCCTTAATTCCTCCCATACTCTCCTAGAAAAACTGCCATTTCACAGATGCTTTGGTAGAGTCTTGCTCTTCATTGTCCTCAGATTTGTGCTGGGATATGTCCTTCTCTAGCTCCCATGCCACTGGGCTTGGTGGGGTAAGTGGGCACTGATTGCCAGGGAAAGGGGTTTTGTCATATCAGGAAACCCTAGCTGTGAGCTCTGGAAGTCAATTTCTAGTTGCTTGGAATTTTTAAAATGATCTTCTCTTACACAGTGTTTGTCTTTATAATATTGTCAAAACTCTAGACACAAACTTTTGATTAAACTTTTATTGTATAAAATAATGGATATTTTCATACTTGTATGTCACCTATACCAATTATGTATGTCCCCTGTCACCCTCTCTTATAACTTTGCTGATGCTCTTCTTCTCCCTAAATAATTTCCTTTCCATTTTACTGTCACTTGTTTGTACACCACACACACACACACATACACACACACATACACAGACACGCACACACACACAGACACAGACACACACACAGATACACAGACACACACACAGACACATACACACAGAGATACACAGACACACACACAGACACAGACACGCACACACAGATACACACACACAGACACACAGACACACACATACACACACATACACAGACACGCACACACACAGACACAGACACACACACACACACAGACACACACATACACACTCTCTCCACATATAATAGAAAACACCTGGTTCCTCTTCCTGAGTTTGGTTTATTTATTTTTCATACTGACTTCTCATTTTAAGCATTTACCTAAAAATGGAAGAAGTTCATCCTTTTGACAATAAAATTTCATTGTGTAAATGCCATATTTTCTTTATCCATTCATCTGTTGTTGAGGAGCATCTGTGCTAGTTCTATATATTTGTCTCTAGAAACACACGATTCCCTTTTTTTCTTTGTCCTTATTTTCCAATCCCTTCAAAGAGCTTTGGTGCCTTTTAAAACTCTGGTGTCTTTAAATAATAATAATATCTTAAGACAAGGTTTTCATTTGCTTCTTTTAAAATCCTTTGGAATGTAATATCTGTGTGTTTCTGTAGTTAACCTGCATAAATAGCATGGTTTGTAATCTCTAATTTGCTTTGTAGGCAATATGATTTCTAAATCTGAGTAACGCATAAGTATTGTTAAACTGCAAAGAAACGCTTCCTTTCCACTTTGTTCTGCTGGTGGTGACTAGGTAGGCATAATCAGTATTTTGAGATAACGGGTGTATTTTCTCAGTTTATGTTCCTCCTCTCAGATGACTCTATCTCGTGTCAATTGAACAACAACAACAACAACAACAACAAAATAGCCAGGGCACAACCAGAGTCGTCTGCTTCGGTCACAGTACTTTAAAACAGTATAGAAAAGTAACTAAAGCAACTCTTAATTAGGAAGCACATTCATAGTCAAAATTACAGAAAGTAAAGTTTATTCTTCTAGTCTCATTTACAAAGTTCCTTCTTCTGGTGGGTACCCAGTGTAAACCATGTCTGGGTTCCCTGTGGAGTCAGTGCGTGTTAAGCAGATACATCGGCAGACCAACCCTCTCCTCCTCCTACATGGACAGGAGAACCACATTGTCCACTGCTTATATGCCCTTCAGAGCCTATTGCCTTCGCTTGTCTCTTCCAGTCACTGCAGGGTTCCCCAGCTCATGTTGGCCTCCAGCCACCGACTCACTGGTACACATCACGTGCTGTCTGAGCCATATGCCACTGGCCTCCTGCCCCTGTTTCCATACAAAGCATGGGACTATGTGAGATCCTTACTTTTAGGTAAGACAAAGCACGGAGAGAAGGGAAAAGGTCCCATGGGTCTGCTTTTTAACTAGTGGAGATCAGAAGCCAGCTAAAGTGTCCTTGTTCTTCCACACTGTCTGCAGTGACTTTCCTATGGCTCTCGGAGTATGGTCTCATGATCATAATCTGAAGTTTCCCCTCATCAAGGGGAAGCCAGCCACCTTTAATAGTGGCCATTGCCATGCATGTCCTTATGCTAACCTTTGGCTTGAGAGATCCCTCGTCCTTGATTCCTGAGATGTGACTCCTAAAAGCACTTGCAATTAAAATGATGAGACACTTTGATTCAAACCCGCATTCTCATTAGTCAGATTAGTAGGGTTTCATGATGTGTAGATACTGAGTTGAAGATCTTGTCAATATATTTCGTGACTGGAGAGATGGTCAGTTAGTAGAGTGCTTACGAAGCGGGCATGAGGACCCAGGTTTGGGTCCTTAGCACCCGAGTAAATAGCCACGGTTCTAATCCTAACCCGGGGAGATGGAGACAGGAGGATCCCAAGGGCTCTGTGGCCAGCCATTTTAGCCAGATCTGTGAGCTCCAGGGTCAATGAGAGACCCTTTCTCAAAGAATACGGTGGAGAGTGATTAATGCAGCCACCCAGAGCTAACCTCTGGCATTCACATATGTGCATAGGTGCTTACATACACATACATAAAGACCATTAAATTAAAATAAATAGGAAATCAAAGAATGAGGAGACATAAATCTTTGTTTATCTAACCAAAATAGTTCACTTGATTTAGATATACCATATAACATCTTATGTATTATATGGTACTACATATATAAATTCTAAAATACTGTCACTTTTAGTGTATTTATATTTTAATATGTTTAGTACATAGTGGGACATTTAAATGATGAGTAAATGTCAATATATAAATTGGAGTATTATATGCCATGAATAATACTGTTTAGATTTGAGTAGAAATTAAATATTAATTATATTCAACTATTTAGTTCTGTAAGAATAAGATACTTTTGGACAAGACACCTTTTTAGAGAAAGCTTCTTTCCTAGGAATTTTAAATTTCTGAAACAATTTCATAAGAATATAAACTTTATATATTTATAGGAATGTGATAGGTGTGTGTAATTACATTAAAACATATTCTTATGGACATATTTGTGATGTAGATTTTAGGCAATCATCTGCTGGTACCATGCTAATTCCTTCAAAAAGTGAATGTTTCTGCCTAGGGTCCCTTTTCTCCTTCTAGCCTGCAATGAAAAGGAAGAACAACCCATTTAATTTTTCTCAGCATGACCTGAAAAATCTTCTTCACAGAATATACACATGAGATATTTGTGACTGTTTTTCTGACAGGGACAAAAGTAACACTTGGTGTGAACTGTTTCTTCCTTAGTGATCCCACCTCTGTTGGAACCATTCAATATGACAAGCCTGAGCTGAGTACTAAAGGTATCTGTTTTTTGACCTGCCAGAAGGAAGACTTTTCACCTCTCTTAAATTTTCAGGAAGTGTCTTTATGTCATTTTCTTCTATATTAATGCCCTCTAGTGTATCTCACCTTGCTCTGTGGCCTCTGCATCTGGAGATGGGGCACGGCATACTTTCTCTAACTCCTGAATGAAGGGAGGTTCATTGGTTAGACTCCCATCAGCCATGATTATGACATCAGTTTCTTAAGAAAAGAAGGTTGTAGCAGGTAGCCTGTTAAAATTTAGATTGACTTTTTGGAAAGTAGATTGTAGAGATAAGGCGATGATGAGACGCTTTAACCACAGAGCAGTCAGAAGGAAATCTACTGGAGAAAGCACAATGAACGGTGATTACAAATTCAAAACCAGATCTGGTGCTGCTCCTTTATTTCTCACTTGCTGGTCATATTTATCATTCTGTCAAAACTAGTCCCGTTTCAAATGCAAGGTCTGATTAGAGCCTGTCTGTCACCCTGCAGGCATGAAGTTCAGAAAACTGCTCTCACCTCACAGCGAGTAGTCCCAGATACAGATATGAGGGTTGGAAGTGATGCCATTGCTATTTTAGACTGAAACCTCAAGAACAAACGTGACCTTTAAGTGTTTGCTTGCAGCTAAATTCAAATCATTTGCTTGGAAAAGGAGGCTGTTAGACATTTAAATCAGAAAAACCAGGAAAATGGAAGCCTGAGAGCCGTGTGGAGCTCAGAAGGTGGAGGTTGTTGACCTAGTTCCGAACTGGTGCCAGTTAAACCCAGCCACCAAGTCCTGGAAGGGTAGAGAAGACAGCTTGATTTTATCAGTAGATATTTTTATACTAATAACAAGTGCCACTCCTTATGGTCTTCCTACTCTTGTACCTTTATAAAGGATTTAGGATTATGAAATCGTGCTGCCTTCATTGTCAACTATTCAGGAGTCCCTTTACAGCGTCAACCTTGTTCCTTTCTTCCCTCCGTCCACAAGACTCGACTGACACTATCTCACTTGCTGATGTGGGACTCCCCTCTGTATGCTGTGAATACCATTGGTTAAAGAAGCTGCTTTGGGCCTCCGACTACAGCTTGCCTCATTCATTTTCATCCTGGATCAATCTCCATTCCAGAAGTATTGTGGGGAAAACATGTATGAGAATGTTTCCAGTTAATTACCTTAATGAACGAACCATTTAGCTACCTTCTTTAAAGCTGTCTATTTTAGGCTAAACATCCACAAACTATTCGCTCGTCATGTACAATGACCTCAGCGTGACACTTTACCAGTGTGCTAGAACTCTGGGTTATAACTGTCTCAGAACTTGGTATCTAGAAATAAAAGGGAGACTTCCAAAGCAGAACCGAGGGAAGAATGCTGACACTGGGCAGAGCTTTCATTGTCATTATGACACTACAATCATACTGTAGACTTGTCCCATATTCTGATTAAAAAATTTCTGGCGATTTCTCTATCTTGTTTTGAAGCAGTCCCATCTTGCTCACGTGTGCTTAATTTTAGGGATATAAACAATAAAAGCTAAGAAAATAAATAACCTTCAAATAATAACCAAATGTTACTCTTTTCATCTATTACAGAGTCAAAATGAAAAAATAAAATCATCGAATGAACCTGAACCACCTCATTTCAAATTTGAGACTATAGTTCTTTGGATTGTAGTTTTTTGTTTTGTTTTGTTTTATTTTTTTACTGTATAATGCAAACTCTGTTCTGAAAAAAAACACAATGGTTTAATTATAGAAGGCAAAGACTTTTCATATTTCTTCAGTACTTTCTAACCATGATTCTTCAGTGTGTATCATATTTGCATATCTATGGATAGTAGAGGGTTAGAATTTTTGTTTTTTAATGTTATTTGAGGTGTTAACTTGAATATAACAAAACAAAAGTTACATGAAGTCTGGATTGAAACCGGACAGACTATTCAACTTCTAAACTGACCCTAACTACATGTCTGCCATTTTGTACTATATATTTATATGGAAAAGAATTCTCAGTGTTGACAAATATAAAATCAAGATATCAATCAGCTTTGGAAAATGCCAAAGGTTATTTTTACATCCTGCAGTATCAAATTTTCAGACAAGATTTGATTCTATAACACAAAATAAGCAAGCATATAATCTCATTAGTATGTAAATTAGCTTTCATCTTTAATGATTAGTAAAAATATATGTGTATGAAAGAATTATTGGGACATAAATGATGTTACTTTTTTAATCAGTAAATGTTTGGTTTGCATATACATCTTGGGTCATGAAAAGGTTTTAGGCATGAAAGAATCATGAGGAAGAAGTGTGAAGGGTTAGTGGGGAGTGCTTTCCCTGGATACTCTTATTCATCTCTGTTGGTAACTTCCAATCATTTATATGCTGGTGAATCCCTGTCCTCTGCCTAAAATCTAAAACATAGCTTCTTGCTAAACTCTACATTCTCACTCAAACCCTAGTCTAAGAGAGAAATCAACGCTGACCTACTTAAGTGGAGGTCAGAATTTCCACCAGCTCTAGTCTACTCCCATTCATACAGATCTGATAAAAAATTTAAAATAAGTAATTGGTCATGGGGCAGAGGGAGGCCTTTGACAATTTCCCACTTGTCTGCTATTTCTGTCTACCACCAAACTTTATGTTACTTCATCCCTTCCCATAGTGCTACTCTGGCCTACGAAGCCCACCATGCTTTCTTACCCATAGCCTCTAACAGCCCTAGGGAAGCCTCATTTCCCCACCTCCTCTGCTTTCCTCTCTCTATTCCTCACAAGTGCGAGGTATTTTTTAAAATGCAGGTCAGATTGCTGTCACCACCTCACTTTCCACTCTTTAGTGCCTTTCTCACCACATTTGGAATAGAGTTTAAGCTTTTAAATTAGCAGCCTACGAGATTATTTTCTGTCTCTCCATTGGCCTGAAGTCACTATTCTGTATCGTTGTCGTTGGTTTCCCGGGGACAGGGCCACTACTGTACTATTTACTCTCCCATGCAACCTGGCTCATTTTCATACCCATACAACTCAGCTTATGAGCTACATTTCCGTCATGTTCTGACAGGAGTGTCTTCTATCTCCCTTGTCTACTTTTCTCTTCTCTCGTGGTAGGAAATTCATCTTTGTTGTGTTCTGTCCTGTTCCTGCTGAGTATGTCTGGCACTTCATGAGTTCTTCTTGTTAATGTCTAAATCCCCAGAGGGCACAACTCTTATTTAATTTTGATGTTTAAATCTCCAGTGTCAGACTTACTTCTTACCATTAAGGCATTCAGTTAGTATTTAGTGAGACATGAAATAATATTTATTAGACCATTGCTTTCTCTAGCACAAAAATCTGACATAGTATAAACATATATAAGTTTAATGATTAAGTTATAATAAAATCCTGAACTAGATTTAACCACTGTTAAAATAGTCATATCATTCTTTGGGGGGATTAACCAAAAACTTTCTGATTAGTATTGAAGCTGATTCCACAGAAAACAATATATGCCTGATACTATAAATCTGACCAAAAGCCTATAGCTGGTGAGATCACAGGTCACAGAGGGATAATTACTATTAATGATTTGCTGAATAGACAAGAAACTGCCTTTTAAATATTTTTGCTTTTGTTCTGAGACTAATATTGGCTTTAGCTTTGGTGAACAAGGCTTCTTTTAAATAGAGTTAATGCAAATTAAAGTGCATCAAAGTAAAGTGAATAAGTGTTCAGCCCCATATTGGGCATCTAACTGTATCACTCCATCTAAGGCCCCAGGATGATTGCAGTGTACCAAAAGCTGTAACTGTGGTATATAGAGAGGAGTGTGCTACAAAATGCTCACTACTAGATATGACATAGCCATTGCAATCATAGGTATATAGAAGCTGTGGCTACTTTCAAAAGACCTTCACACACACACACACCTACCCACACTCCCCCACACACACACACGAGTAGGAGTGGATGGGAGAGTGAAATGGTGTATCATCATAACACATTATATACATATATGAACTTGTGAAAAATTGAATTAAAAAGTTATAAGGCAATACATATCAAATATTTGTGAAGAAATGAATTCATGCAAAGGTACTTAAAAATATTGACTAGAAGTTGTAAATTTCTAAGCAACATGTAGAATAACAGCATTTGTTCTTAAGTCCAGTTCTAAACATATTCCTGCCTCCAGGAGTTTTATTGGGTTTCTTCCTAGAAATGACAGTCTTATATAGGAAAAACATCTTTGATTTTCCCCCTATCTGAACTATTGACTTTTTTAATCTTTGCCATTTATATCCTATAAAACAGACCACATATTATGCTTACTAATTAGACAAATTTTACTCATCGAGATATACCACACATCCCTAAAGGTTTAGTACAATTCCTCCATGATACTGTATCTTTTAAAAAGCAAATCTTATGAGAGTTTGTCTCTGACAAAAATGAGAGTGGGTTTTACTATATCTTCTTATTTTCATACTTTCAGGGGTAATCATAATTGATTTGAAATAGTACAAGCTATTTTTAAAGTCATTTAAATCCTAAGTAGAAAAATACAGAGATTATTAGAACAATCTATTTGACTAGGTGAATACTTTCCAAATAGTGTGAAAAAACATTAATTGCATGTACACTTTTCATGTAGATGCAATAATAAAAATTGAGGTTGTTCTTGTAGCTTGGAATGTTTATCAGTGTGTGTCTGTTCCCTGTAGGAAACATATTACAAGTGTTGATTTTCTCTGCATTGTTGGCATACAAAAGAATTCCACAATCACCCAGATTGGAGTATAAGAGAGGTTTATTTATCTGGGGATAAACTCACAGAAAGAGTAGCTATCTGCCGTCCTCTGCATGCCCTGGGAATTGGAAATGAATCCAACAGTCGAGGCCCACACACGATTTTTCTCTGCATTTATAGTACATAATACCATGCCCAAAGTGGGCTGATATCTTAAAGGTTATTGGCTGAAGGAGTTCCCACAGCACCTCCCCCTTTTGTCTAAATAAGAGTTTTGAACCTAATATCAAACTATATATAATAAGAACAAATATCAAGCATTTTTCAGGGAAAATAAGAGGCAAAACCATGCATAAAAATAGAATTACAACGAGCATGAACAACATCAAACAAGAAACATATGCTAAATGGTTTAATAATTATCTTACCCTAAGAAGTCTAAATCTTATGTTCAAAATGCTTTGGCTAAGTCATGAGAGGAAAGTAACTATGACTACCTAGTCTTTAACCTTTTCAAAGACCTGAGAAGGGAAATAATATTACTTGAGTAAACAGGAAGTGTAATAAAGCAACTTACAAAATATGCAAGAAATGATAGAGACGCCTGGCTACTTGGGCAATCACCCAAAGTCTCATTTGTAGCATTGGGGCAATCAACTTTGGCTAAGGCCTAGAGAAACTGACAAACCATTTTCAGAGGCAGGAAAATTGGAAAAACCATCTTACCCTGTCTTAGCAATGTTTGACAATCTTTCTGCTTGTATTTTGATTGTTCATCTGGATACTCTATTTTTTCAGTGGTTGAGGCAGGGGCAGG